>JAZBHA010000010.1:2793-141094 GCA_037464855.1 Iselma pallidipennis
AACTTGTGCATATTATTGTGAGTGTGGTCGTTGTCATCTAAACTCGAACATGAAACCTGCCTTAAATAATCAATGAGATTAACAAAACAAGACCAGACTTAAAATATTTGTGTCTGGTAAATATTTCTCTCAACTAAATAGGATTTTCAAGAGAAGATTTAATTGGAAAACAAACCCAAAATAATATTCACACGAATTTATATACCATTGATCTCTAGCCAAAAAGGAGGGAATTTTGTGTGTTTTATTTAAATATAGGAACAAAATTTAGGAATCATTCTGTTTTATAGCAAAAACTCAACCCTAATTTAACGGTACTCGAGATTTTATTGACCTTATTTCGGGTGCAATTGGACCAAATCGGGACCTAAAATTCTTATCTGAAGGGGAGTTACTGCATAAAAAAAAAACAACTATTTAGTAGTGAGACCAAAAAAAAATGATTAGTTGATATGGGTGATTGTTTAAGGGTTGATTGATATGTTCCTGTCGGCTATATTGCTCCTGAAAATAATTTCACGCTTTATAAGAGAATTTGTGCAGATGCAGCCCAAATTAGAGATTGATTGTGGGAATTGTTTTACATATCAATCTAAACTTCACAGTTAAAATTGATGATATATTTTTTCTCTCCCACATCTAGAACTAAACTTGTTAGTAAATTGGATTTCAGCAAACTCATTTAAATATATTTAAGATTTATACTCACAGACATCCAGCTATGCTAGCAAATAGTTTTGCACCATTACTGATTAAAATAAAATGGATACAAACACGACGATAACATAAACGTCTTTAAATCCAGTTTAAAGACTTTAAGCAATACGTCAGTTAATTAGCTAGCTTGATTGTTGATGTTAATCAGGCAATTCATGTGCCAATTGGTAAAGTCGTTGCTACACATTAAAAAAATTATTGTAGAAGAACCACGTGCATTCCCCGGTCAGTTTTGTGCAGTTGTTGTTGTTGACGTAGTCTAGGCAGGGTCTTTAATGGAAATGGCGTAGTCATTCAGCCGCCATCATTCCGTCGGGGTGTGGCAGCAAAACCGGCGGATAAACCAATTCACCACCAAGTTTTTAACATTTTTCTTACAGGTTACATGTATTTCAAGTTTTATATTCGTTGCTCAACTGTAAAAAGAAACTTTCATTAATTATTTATATAAAATTCTTCTTCAATTAACTAGTACCGTCTAGTTTGGTCTTTTTCTTAAATACAACTTTCTGTAAATGTGCAGTCATTATTCTGAAAACTTTATTGTGCTTCACATTACAAAATATAGAAAATTTAAAAATATTTCTAAAAATTTCCGTTTTATTACAAATTTTCCAGGTGAACGTTTCGAAAAAACCGATAAACATTCGATACTCTTCATAAATAAAATGTGTACATTATGTAAATTTAATAACATTTTGATTAAGCCATAGAATTCCAATATTGTTTCGAAATCATTCACTTGTAGAACGCTTCTAGGTAACTAAATTTTGTTGAAAATATTTTATAAGATCGAATTACCTTATCATTGTGTGTAAATCTAAAGATATTCCACACCCCGATCACAAAACAAAGACAAAAATAGATTATACTATACATAGACAAGGATAAGATGTTCAATTTTACTTTTAATTAAAATGCAAATCACTAAAACATTGAACTAATACCTTATTCCGATGTATGTATGTATTTTATTTCAACATTGATGCGTATCTTTTGGTTTGAAAGCTGGTCGCTTAAATTATGATATTGATTTTCGATTTTTATGTAAAGTGTACGAGTAAAAGTCTTATAAAATCAACCTGAGAAAACAATCCAATCAAACTTCGTTCAGTGGTAAACATGATTTAAATCTAATAAACTTGAATTGAAGAATAAATTGATAGAAAATGTTTTAATCAGAACCTATGTGTTTGTGTGACACACCCTATGATTATTGGTGTTGTTGGTAGGTAGTCCAGAAATATCTTATCAGGTCGCCCTTTCCGTCCTGTTATTCGTATTGATGTGGTGGCAATTTGATATTACAACTTTCGTTTATATTGCAACAGATGAATTATTTATTAAGATCGTTAACAATATTCCCACTGAACTTATTAATTGGGTTGGGTGATTTAACGAAAAGGGCAACTTGAATAATATTGACATAGATTTGAAGTTATCCAGTTAACATTTCAATATTTTCATAATCGATATGTATCGAACAAGGAACAGTATTCATTTATTTAATAATTTAACGGCCAGGGAAATGATCTTTCCAGTGTTAATACGCCATGAATGTTTATAATTTATGTAGGTAGACTGCTTTTAATTCTTGCCGACCCATGGAGTATAAAATAATGAGTATAGCAGCCGTCTTCTTCAGCATGAATCCACGACCACCCAGCTCATAATGTCATTCAAACGTCATTGGCTGGCCTTGCCATCGGAAATGGCATATAATCATGTCTGCCATACCTTTAAAATATTTCTGTGTCTGTATCTTAATCACTGCAATTCTCAACATAACTATACTATAACTGCAACATTTTATTCAGATTAGTTTCAGTATGGATGTTGTTTCTCAAAGTTGCCAGCCTCTTACAACAACAAGAACAACAACAACACGAACAACGGTAACAATACAATTGGGATTTTGCTGTTTCAAGATCAAATTTGCAATGAAATAGTTTTGTTTTGGAATGTCTTCAGCTTCTTCCAGACAAATACTTGCATCAAAGTTTTATATCTGTGATATATCTTGACTAGTTTTTCAGTTTTTTTTATTATTTGTTGCTAAAAATAAATTTCAATCAACTGAAATTGTTTGAGAACTAGACAAAAATAAAGAAAAACTGAAGAAATTTCAACTATGTCCAGAAATATTTACCGAAAACATAAAGCAAGGGTTTTGTTTTTGGCGTTCGTATAACTAAAATTCTAAAAGAATCACCCTAATTTAGTTCAAATAATGAAGTTATTCGATTAAGTTCAGGGGGCCGGATCGTCATGTGTCATCAACGTAAAACATGTTGCGGTATAAAAAGGTATTTTCAATATACTTAGCCTCTACATTGATCCTTTATATCTGGCCTGATAAAATCATTGCGAACAATCCCTGGGTTTTGTAGTAATGTTGATTATATAGCTTCTACAAGCGCAGGGTGTAACGGATGACTATTTTACCTTACCTTATCTTGAACAAAATGAAAGGCGAAATGCTGAATTGTAAAGATAAGTAGTAGAGGTATACAGAAAACCATCCAGTCTCCTCCAATTTCAATATCATTTGCATTTGTTTTATATGCTTTTCAGTAGATTGTTTTCTACTAATAAGTTAAAATGAGATTTAGAAGAAAAAAAAACAGGCACACACAGAAAAAAAGAAAACATTCCTATTCCAATTGGATCATTTTTTTCTGTGTTGTTGTCTGTCAATTCGTTTTGATTGTTTCCAAAGAAAATTGGAACAATCGAGATAAATAATTCATCATAAGAGCCAGTGATATTGGTGAATTTGTGAAAATCCATCCCGGTCTTATTTGTTGTATGGACTCTTGTCGGGCGATACCAAAGAAAAGCCAACTAGATTAAATTAACTCATCCAGTTTGCTAACTTTATTGGTGGATCTACTCAGTTTTAGTTTCATCGATTGAAATAAATTTTGCAGTGTAAGTAGAATAGACGGACATAAGATAAAATTTGAAAGATATCTGTAACGTTCCACCAAAAAAACCACCAAAAACAACTTATTTAATCTAAAATATTATTGTAAAGTTTTCAATTTTTACGAGATTTTTCAAACCATTTACTTCACAACTGTTTAATACAAATATGATTAAATTTGTTTAAAAATTTATTGCAGTTCTGATGCATTCTGTTGATAAAACTTGCAATTCTCCCCAAATACGCAAGAAAAAAGAAAAACTGAACAGGTACTGAATAAAGTAACATTCCATTTCGTTGGAATGCTTTCATGCTTTCCATTGGACCCTCTAGTTTTTTTTTTCTATGCGTATATGTGGATGTGTGTGCGTGTGCAAATGGTCTTTCCCCTTTCACTGAAAGAAAAATTCATGGACCCCGACCGCATAAAAATACGCCAGTACATTATGTCAAAGAACAATGTCAGAAATTGGCAACATTATCCGACACATTCCATTCTAACACTCCAATTATTTAAAATTTTGCGGTTTATTGCTCATTTTTCCTTCCACTCGAAATATCTTGTCCAAGAACCGACTAACGAAAGTTAATTTTCACGTTAATTTCAAAGTTCAAAACAGTATTTTCAAATGTGTCACATTCTAATGTAAATCGCCTACAGCTATAGAGTATATACTCTAATCAAACACTTAGACTGTGATTATTTAATGTTATCAAACTATAATATTTATACGAAAGTTTCGCATGCGCTTGAGATTCACTCAAAGTCAATAATTTTATATTTAGATACTGCAGGAGGGAAGTGCACACAGTTACTGTTACTGTGCATCTCCAGATTTCTTAAGGTTTATTTTCCGTTATCACATTTTAGTTTTCCCCATTTCATCCAAGTAGCAACGTTTGCTACTTTCGCAGAGAGAGAGTAATGTTTTTCGTTGAGAGTTTAAACCTATTCAGCATCACAACACGAATCTGATCCTTTAACCTGGAACTTTAACCCTATCACTAGATATTTAAATATACAAATTGATGGTACCGATCCCGGTGAATTGAGTTTAAACATTTTCAACTTCGATATGAGTTTGTGTCTAATTTCTCCCGATCCTTCCTGTTTCTACAACATTTATTATATTTGCTAGAGGCACTTTATTCAACACAATTTCTTGCATTTATACACACAACACGCACCAAACAAATATAATGAAGAAATATTAAATACAAACTTACATAGAAAATTGATTCCACTCTAAAACCACAGAGAAAGGAGAAAAAATCGACTAAAACTGTTAACTATCTGACTGTAATGATTGAACTGAGCTTATTCCAAATTATAAAAGTGCTTTCAGTTAAAAGTTAACGGTATCTAGTTTACTCTGTATGTTTTATTGCCCATTTTACAGTCAATGTCATGTTTTGGTAATAAAAACACGCGTAACATTACATAACGGGACATGGCAGTTTGAATTGCTGAAGGGACAAAAGGGTTAGCTTATGACCTTCCACAATATTGGACCATCCTAACGGGACAGTTTTTTTTTGCTTTAATTCTTTATGTGTAAAACTCACACTTCATCATAGACCCACAAAAAGGCAAAATAACGACAACAACAACAACAACCCTTAGGACCAAAACCGAAATGTTTTCTAAACTTGTAACAACTGTAACGAATCTATCGATATTAATAGAATTGTAATCAAAGAACTAATATGTTGAACACACAATTTCCTGTTTTCGTGTTAATCAAAAGTCTTCTATTTTTCTTGATAATTAATGACGAAAGTTCCTGGATACTGCCAACATGAAGTATTCAACAAAATCATCTACGCGACCTGAAATTTTACAACTTTTCTACCATCATCCTGTTCGTTCCACGTCATGTTCAGGTGAATAAATTGCAATATCTTCGTCTCACCAGCTCCATTTTGGACGATATTCCATCTAAAACCACATGTAAAACAAATAAACTTTTCTGTATAGGTATAGGTACAGGGAATAAGATTTCAGCTTGGTTAATATGATCCTCTGAGAAAATATCATATTCAAGTCGGGAGCAAATTTTATACACGTTTTTCTACACGTTCCTATCGAAAAGTTAATCTCATTCTTATTTATAGTTGTTTATACACTCAAATAGGACAAAATTATGTGGGACAAATCGATGATTTTTTTCCTCAGAGTCTTATAAATTACTTTTAATGGACTGAATCTAATACAGTTCTAGATAATTTACTCATGGATTAGGGAACGGTTCACTGGCAATTATAACGAATTATCTTGAAAAATAGTTGGTTATTTATTTTTGGGTGTTTTTTCGAATACAAAAACCGGTAATTAATCAAATTAATGTTTGTAAAATTGATTAGACAACTGTGAATAACGATCCAATATAATTGGTTAAAACCGCTGGACACTTGTTGCAATTAGTCACGATATTCATTGAACGGTTCTAAATTAAAAAAAAAAAACAACAATTCTTTTTCTTAAATTACTATTCTTTTTCTGCTACTTGTTATAACAACAACAACAAACAGCTATTTTCAAGTTTAATTTCTTGAAATTTTAATTAAAAAATCTAGAATAAAATTTACTGCCTTTCTATTATACCTACTTACTAACACTTATTATTGGTTTTATCAAAGATGATCAGGTTAACAAACTAATAAATTCAACACGTGTGGTTTTTGATTCACCATTATTGTTTATTAATAAATTAAATTGGTAATAAATTTTTATTTTGTAAAACGGTAGTACTGAAATTAAAGGATGTAGTGTAGGTTTTGCATAAAATTATTGGGTAGCATATCAGATATGGATGAAATTTCTTAGAAACATTATCGTACTAAATAATCAACAAGATATATTTGATCTAGGTGTAACTATTATATTTATTATATCCAAGATAGGTTAGGTAGGTTATACAGATTGCATTTTATTATGCATATGCCTACCTATAGGTACCTATATCAGTGATTATTACATCTATTTCTATTACTCTTCATAAACTTGACACAACTGTTGATGAGGTAACTGTATCAGTTCCAGAGATAAATTTCAAGAAATCTAAAATTATCAAATTGGCAAGTTGATCTATTTATGAAACTCAGCCTAAACCTTTTTTGTCGTAGGTACCTATATGAATTCCATTAGGGTTTTTTCCTGATTTTTACTCCCTTTTTCATCTTGAATTTCACTGTAAAAAAATTGGAAAAAAAAATGTTTGGCCTCAAGAAGGGCTATTTACCGTTACCAGATTTATTATATGGTACTATTTGCTACCATTAAATAGACTTTGGGCCTTGACAAATTAGAAAGCACCTATTTATCCTAATAGGTACCTACATATTCATTTCAATACATAATTGAAGTGCAGATACCTACTATTGTACCTTCTAATTACATAAATTATTGGTACTTGAATAATTTGTTTTAATTTTTTGTGCTATTTTTTTCTTAGTTTTGTCAAAAAATCCTAATTTGATTTAATAAAAACACTTCCATTACGACTGAGAAATGTGAATCATAAACTTTCGTGTATTCATTTAAATTTAAGGATTTTTTTCAAAATGTTGTTTGATACAGGGACAGTTGAAGTCGGTTATAACGACACATAGATGTGACGGTTATTACGATAAAACTAACTCTGTCTAGACAGTGTCCATTCCATTCATTTGCATTAATCGAAAACGACACTATTGTCTCTAGGTCCTTGAAATGTCGTTATAACCGAGTTCTACTGTACTATGGAATATTGATTGATAGGTACTTATTTATATTCTAATAACGACTCATAGGTCACATTATTCTTATTTATGACTTGTCTAGCTTAACATTTAAAAATGTCTAGAAATCAGACAACACTTAATCGAAATATTATACCTATATGGCACCAACCTGTATTTAAAAATACCATATTGGGGTTGTTTCCTTTCCTAACTCACCCTTGCTTTCTAGAAAACAGTAGTGGTATACTTCTCGGTTTTTAGAGAGAGAGAAAGAAATGTTAAGAGAGGAAAAATCTCCTCGTGTCAACGCACCCCAAATAACAAAACAAGTACATTGACTACATGATCAATTGTTCAATGAATTAAATGGCATTTGACAATGTCGTGGACGTCCACAGCTTATTATTTGTCAACTTTATCAATTATTATTTTGATTATCACGAATAATTGAATAATATAGTGATTACAGTCAACTTGACATCTGTTGGAAAGTTTTTAAACCAGCAAGTGGTTAAATTTAATTAATTTACATTATTTTCCATGTGCCATCGATTCAAGACTATTTAGGTATTTGCACAAATCTGTGGTAATAGTATATTTACATTTCAAGAGCCAAAACTGTTGAACTAAATTTATTAAGGGTCGTCTAACTAATTAGTGTTGATCTGTTCGTTTGCATTCAAAATACCCTCCAGATAGAACGCATGCTCTTTTTCCTAGTCTATTCAAACTCCCAAATTCTATTGACTAACTTGAAGTTGCTCTCCTAGCCGATAGAGGTAACAAGTCATTCAAAATGTAACACTTTTATGGCAATATTGAAATTTGTCATATCATATATATTTTCACAAACAATAAAAATACCCTTATCTAAAAATATAGGTAAAACAATAGAACATATCAACCAAAGGGACAAAAATTATGTGAGTTGATGATAGAGTTGTAATCATCGTTGAAATGGTATAAAATCTATCTGCAGAAAAAAAAATTGGGAACGTTTTTTTTTTGTTTTTTAATTGAAAAGTAATTACTAGTTTTTATTGGTTACTTCCATTTTTGTATGTTCTGATTGGTTGAATACTCAATACTTATGGTTAACGAGTCAACATTTTAAATCATCCTACCTGACATCTACATGGGTAGCCATTGCTCAATGGGTGTTGCCGTCTATAGAAACGACCATATATAATTAAGATTTACTTCTATGACACTTTTTTTTTGTTGGTCAAATTAATTTGAATCTTTATTTCATCTTCCAGTAGATGGTAGTAGTTGTGATGATAAGGGAAGGAATTAATATAAGGATTTCCAAATAAAACAACAACAGCAAAGTAGTCCTTTATTTATAAAAACTATTGTAAATTAGTTGATACATCTATCTCATGGTCCAATCTGATAATGAGATAATTTCTTATTTTATCAAGTAACTTGTTCCATATTTAAATCGAGTTATTTACATGAATATTTAAGAAAACAACAATTAAACCTATTTTAAATTATAATATTTTCTTTATCTTTCGATTAAAAGTAACCTTGAATAACACCCACACTGTAATATTTTACACCTATGTGTAACTACTTACTTAAAAAAAAAAAATTCTAAATTATCGACAATAAAATTGATTAAATCGATTTAGCTAGGCAACAAAAATCCAAATCTAACGGTTGTTCTTGGTATAACCGTAACGAGTTTCAGTAATAAATACTTATATGACCTCTTTGATTAATTACAATTACGATTAAAACAATTGTTTCCTATATAACAATTTACAACAATGGACAATTTTCATGGTTGTTCAATCTTAAGATAAACAATATACAAGTACTCTTATCAGAAATCCTTTTTGATCACATTTTCCTTGGTATTAAATTAATAATGATCAAAAACCTATAAAGCTACCTACCAATTGTTTTTATGTAGTACAAGTTGATTTCTAATCCAGTACAGTACAATATAGATAACTAAGTAAATACAAACATTGTTGAAAGTTAGTTTGAAATTGTGAAAAATGAATTTTCTGGTAAGTGTACCTAAATAAATATAGAAATCAACAATTTCGTATTTGAAACAATGTCAATATCGTCTCTAACAAATTGAATTACGATTTTTTCTATTTACACTAGAAATATACAAACAATTTCAATTGGAAATTGTGTAAAATCGAATTCAATCCTAAAGTGTTTTATAAAATCAAATTTTCAGTTGATCAAATAGAATGTAAACATTTCTCTGTAAATAAAACTACGACGATCTTATGTTGTTTTAGTTTTAAATATAGGATAACGTGTGATTATTTTCAAAAAATGTTGAGAATAGAAAAATTCTAATATTGAAGTTCCTCAAACTTTGGTTAAATTTTTAAAACAATTTCAAATGACCACACTAACAGCCGACGCATTTTACCTATTATCTACTATACGACTAACAATAACATTAATGACAAAAAAAAAAGATAAAGTGACAACTTATATTCGCTACTGGTAGTTTATTTAGTAACGAAAACATAATGGGTACATGTTTTATATCCGTTTTATGTTTTTCCATTACTTTAAAGTAATATCACTTTTTTCACGTAATTACAAGGTAAAAAGTGATTATTTACCTAATAAATGTTAGATAATTATCATCAGATAAACTATATTCAGTACCCGTATTATTGACGAAAATTTAGAAGTTGATATTGTCACCGAATTGCAATTAATGTATAAATCTTTAATTATAATGTTCTAAAACTGTGAAAATCTAAAGAATTTAAATGAGTTCTTCATTCTGTATCTGCAGCAACTTTAAAAATGATTGTAACTAGATACCTAAATAATAATTGCAAAACTGAAATTCGGCCTTCATTATTTAGCTTCAAATATGAGCCTGTTAGAGCCCAACTCCACAAAATGAAAATTAGAGAAAATTAATGTTGTTTTTTACAAGTTTACGTACGAAAAAAACAAATATTATCTATAGGTATTGGGAATTATTTAAATTAAATAAAATTTTGGAAATTTATCGCTTGGTTTATAGGAAGCTAAATACTAATAATGTGCCTTGGCAACAAAATTGAGAAATTTGAAAAAAAGTGAAGTTTGACTTCTGAAAATCTCATGCATATAATCAAGTAGGTTTCAGATGATCAATAGTACTTAATTTCCTTTCATTCGAATTCCAAAATGCTGAGATTTATTAGTTACAGTCATGAAAAATTCACCTGTAATTGGATGCTTGGCAAAGTTTGGCAAAGTTGCCAAAAATGACAAGCATTATTATTCAGGACTATTTGCCAAGAGAAAGTTTTTGTTTCAAGAAAAAACAAATTTTCAACCAATATATAAATTGATATGATAATAAAGAATCTGTGACAGTATAGGTAGTAACTGACAAGTGGCATGAATGCCAGATAATTTCAACAACCAATAAGAAGTTAATTAATGCAATAATTTGCACTAGTTAGTGTTGTAATTTGTTTGAAAACCTATGCAATTTGATTGGATAAAATTATTTCAGGCAAATTGTTCGATTTATTGAAATAAGAAAATTATAAATAAACAGGAATTGATTTTCCTAAATTTAAATGAGATTGATATTTTGATCCAATTTGTTCTCTTTTCTAGGTATGTGCATGTCACATGCACTGTCTCTTGTGAATTTAATCAACTTCAAACGAATTCCACTATTGTATTGAAAAGCAATTACATTAAACAATTATCAATATTAAATCATATTTCAAAGATGATCAAAGACACAAAAAAATCCAGAAGCTATTAGGTCACTAGTGCCAATTAGGCAAAAATTTAAAATTCTCTTTTCGGTATTCTTGCGAAACTGATGTAAAATGTGTTTTTAATTATTCTTATCACTTCAATAAATTTATTTTTCCGATAAAGCTTTGTAATAAAATTGCTTAAATTTCTATTCCAATTTCTTTACCAAACATACAGAATTCATATTGATTATAGATAATGCTAACGTCTAGTTTTGCAAAAGCACAATTCAAGGCAATATTTGCATTGAATTATTAAGCCAAGTTAATGATAATAAGATTCTAAAGAATTTTAAATAAGTACTCTCATATTGATTAAATGGACGATAAGCCCTAATAACACTGTACTACTAACCATAGTATGTGCATACATACATACAATAGAGACACCCATTTTAGGTTACAATCGTTACTAGTCTCAAGTTGTTTACCAAGCTTGAAAGTACCATTTTTCTTTTAATTTAATTAAAGATTTTAATACACCTAGATAGTGCAACAAAAAAATACTTATATTATTACAATAAGACACATCACAATCAAGTCTTTATACAAATTTATGTAAGTTTCTAGTATATTTAATGGAATATTTAACATTTTGCTCTTTTCTATTTACATACCATCTCTAGCCAGACATGTTTTCACTGTACCTATTTAGTTTATTTTATTAAAAATTGCATGCATTCAACTCAATAAAATCTACAATTTTTCATTAGATACGATAAGATATTAGATATTACCTTTCATTAATTTTTTCTGTATTTTCCAATAAAAAACTCGTGTAAAATGGTTGAACTTCTATATGGAAAGAAAAAAAAAATTGTAGAAAACTCGATTCTTTGTGTGATGTTGTCAGTCTGTTTTCCATTGTAGATCTGTTAAAGCGCATGTGTCGTCTGAATATACGCTAAAATTTTGTATTTCTTTTCATCTTTCCTTCATCCAATTCTCTCTTCTGTGTTGTCGCAGTCTCATTACATTACTTAACAAACAGTGAACCCGCCCTTATTGCTTCACTCCACTACTAACTAAACATACGGCAGTGAGACGACTCCGAAATTCCTGCAAATAAATGAGTAGTTTTGAATAAATATTGGATGCTTTTAATCTTTTAATGCATATAAACACTGTTTGTTATGAACATAATAATCTTATATTAGTAGTATATACGGCCACAAGCTATATTGTCAATTAGTTTATGTAGAAATTCTGCTTGTCTGTGACTATACTACACAGTCGGTTGATACTGGCTCGCCTACAGTATAACTAAATCGAAAATAAGTCGATATATGTGCATAAATTTGCTAAATTATTACGTTGAAATGGACATTATGTTTACCTTTTCCAGTATATATGTTGGTCATTTTATAATTATAAAGTTGCAAGCTTGCTCAATTAACACGAATTGCAGAAAAATACGGGGAAAAAAAAATTATTTATTCATCCTGGCCAATAAGTTTTTAATGTTAATTTCTTAAATAAGATTTGAATCTATTCATGAATTTCAACATCTTATTTGCGTATATTTTGCGATTTTGTCAACAATTTTTTGTTCCTTCTGAAATGAAGGTAATTTATTTATTCTAGTCTAGTTGGGGGGGCTTTTTTCTCTCTACATATAAGACATTCTCTTATTATATTTTCCATTTAATTTAATCATATAGGATCCAAAGATCGGAACTTTATAAATTATACAATATCAATAAAACCCATGAAACTTAAGAGATCCTCGTAACAATATTTTTATTATCCAACGAATAAGAGAAGGCAAAAAAAAATACATACAGGATCATATAAATTTTAGGTTGCACATTGGCCACGTCACATAGATATGTCCTCGCCACCAATTCGTACAAAGTACGTGATCCGCGCCGGGTCAGGCTAAAAGACTTTTGGACATTTACGTTGTATATGAGAGCTATACACCGGTCGCCGGCTGCATTACATCTATATATTACATTACATTCCGGCTTGTCTTCCATATTAGAGGATGTAGTATCTTTTGGAAATGTGTTCTGTTACTATTGAAGCGTATCTATGTATTGATATGATGCAGCAGGTACATACTACATACCATACCATCAGTCTAATACTTTTGCTGTGTGGTAAAGACGACGACCCTCGTCGTCGTCGTCGTCGTTGTCGTCGTCTCTGTTCCGTCTTCTATTCTATAAATGAGATCCAGAGAGATATATCAGCTGGGCTTCCCATACCACTCCAACTAGACTCCTGGTTATTTGCTTTGGAAACTCCGGGGACCTATATTGGGCGGGCATGTTTTTGTTTTATTTTCTATTTACTTTCGTAGGATTTTATATGAGTTTCTCCTGCTTCTTATTCTTTGGTATTATTTCAATCTATAGTTTGACGGATATTTTCTAACTTACGGTTAATGAAAGAAAACAAGGGAGTGCTTACTTTAAGACGTTTTGTTGTACTTCAAATATAGAAAGAATGAAACAGGTTTAGGTAATTTAAGTCGACATGTCTAAAAAAACTGACTGATATAAGACAAACAACTCGCAAAGTATGAGCCCGAAAACAATTTCTACGTCAATCTCCTGAGATAGATTCTAATATTGAATTAGATAATAATGAATTCCAAGAGGGTGGCTCTCAGTCTAGCATTTAGCAGTTTACGTTCTCCCTGTACAAAACACAAAAGCAAATACTTGTTAAAATGTTAAAATAAAGAATTGTAAATTGAATTCATGTGGTTATTTTAAGTAATGAGTAATAAGAATGTCAAATGGATACGTGTAGTTAAATTTAAGTATGACCAATCTCTTTTTTTCTTTATTTGCATTATATGATGACATAAGATTGTTAATTGATTTGTTTTTCCAGATGAAGGTGGCCGAAATTCGTTTCGCACATTATTATCCACCATAATTTATTCAACTAGGAACCATCCTAATGTTGGTAAGTAAATATGATTATCCTTTTGGGTAAAATTATAATTGGAATACAATAATAATTGCCAATTAACAGTAACGACGTGATTTGATAACTTGATTATTATTATTACTCCTCCTTTAGTGTATCATTCATACTTTTAACTAGTAATTAGTAGTGAATACGTTGAAATTTCACCTGATTCATAAAATTTTGTTACACTACATGATACACACTTCTTTTTGCTTATCATCGTGCAGCCTAAAAGCTGTTTCAGGATAATAATAATTGTAATAACAAGCTATAAAAAATTGACAAATTTTGATTGGAAAGTCTCAGATTTCATTATTTTAAGATACAATTTTTAATTTATCCATTTAGTGTTTTGGTACAAATCGAATTATAATTTTTACTTGTATCCCACAGAACGCCCCAATATTTTCTACCCTAAAATCACCAATTTAACCACAAATTCCCCGTCTGTTAAATTTATGTAAACAAACCCTCTAGTTCAAATTAAATCCACTTGTAAATTGTCAATTTGAATTCAAATTGAACATTTAAATTTCCGTAAGAAAAACCAAATAAAACAAACAAAATGACGTTACATCTTGAACATTCTCTTGGCGGCAAATTATAGTGTTTGTTGTTTTGTATTATTTAGCAGATGTACTGATTTCTAAATTTTTGTTTCTTTTTTGTAAATACCTATATGTCTGGTACGCCTTTTTTGTAATGGCTGACCTAACTTTCTATTATACGATTTCAATTCAACATAAAAGAGACCCTCTGTTGACTTTAAAATCTCAGTTTGGTGACGCCTGTTATCCTTTGTTGAAGAAAATAGAGTTTTTTCGAAAGTTTCAACTAAATACACACACATACCACCTACACATACACAGACGATATAAATACAGTAAAAGGGAGAACCCTCAGAGAAGAAAAAAAATGGTCCCCTATTGGCTAGAACGACAAAAAATCCACCTTGTCCAATGAGGCAAATAAATGAAAGTTGAGCGACTGTATTATTCGTTTCACTTGAACACTTTACGGTGTTAGAAAGGATAAAACAATACAGGAAATTTGGCCGATATTTTAAAATAAATCTCCCTAACAAGCTGGCTTCTATTGCTCCACTCGAGTTTTTTTAAGGCAACTTGTTTTCTTTGTTTAGGGAAAATTTTATTGTCATTTAATAAAAATAGTGAAAATGGAAAAATTCTAGCTGGAAAATAGGAGAAAAAATCCAAGAATGCAATGTTGCAGGTATTGATCGACATATGCTCTAAGACGATTGAACAGTTGTCGCCATCTATCGAGAGCTTTTAGTAAAACAAGTTTTTATGTTTTGAACTTTTTTGTAAAATTTAAATTCAAAATTACTGTTACCGGAATTGCATCAAGTTTTTCTATGCAAATTAACGTTTTTTTAATTAAAATCAAAATTATCAAAAAAATTACGTTTTATCAATTTTGCGAATCTATTTTTAAAGCCAAAAGAGTCTTTTTAAAATGAAATAATCAGTAAGGAATTTTAAATAATAATTTTTCTGAGAAAATAAATATTTCCTTTACGTGAGCAATTTGCGTTATTGGTAGACAGCCAGACTGTATTATCTGTAATGAAAACCGATTCACGAGGGAATTTCGTCCTTGCAAAGTCCTGAAATGTTTTCAGTTAGGGTAGTATATGAAGAAAGCAACAGGTAGAGATGTCGTAACAGTGTCTAATAGTTCTGGGCCTTTCTCACAGTTGGCGCTAATGTGACCAATTTTTCAGCTCCAATTCACATTCTCCTGAAACCGCCTCTAAAAATAAAATAAATAAATCAATATCAAAATAAACACACTTTGTTAATAATTGAACGTCCGGGGTTCTGTTTTTTCTTTTTTGCCTAGCTTTTTATTAAAGCTCTTTGTACGTAAAAGTGTTTTCATGATTTATTCAGGTGGTGTTGTTGCAATGAATATTATCCTCTAAAGTTATATTTTCCTCGTCTGAGTTGCAGATAGTTTAACGAAAAATATCGTTGAATAATAATTTCCAGTTTCTTGTGTGCATCCGAGAATAGCGTCATATTTTCGCTACGCTCCTCGAAAACCGAATGAACTGAAATCTTAAAATTCACCATCGTACTCATTTCATTTTATATTAACTTAGAATGTGATAGGATAGATATGTATAGTAGATTGTATAGTAACAGTCTAAACATTTTTGTGTAACGAAAGGGTAGTTGGTGTGGCACAGCTGTGTGAATTCAAACTTAAAAGAACGTTCTATTTTCAAAAACAAAAGCAACAAGAAAACAAGATCTTTTGTCGTTGGAACATGGTGGTGTTGTAGTAATCTTTCCACCTCGAGTTCTAGAGCGGTAGTTTGATGAAATGAGATTGAAGATATTCTCTTTAGTGTAAAGAAAGGATATATTTTTAAGGAAAATATTATAGACAGACCAGGAGCGATTTGTTAACGTAAATTGAAGATTGTAGATCATACACTCACTTGCCAGCTTCTTTTAACAATGTTAGCCAAATTATTACATAAACTATCCAATCAATTTGCATACTAAGTTCAAGTTTAATTGAGCTTGAACTGTTTTAATTTTAAGTGAATAGTCATGTTTTCCAATTAGAACAAGTTATTAGAAGACGTGACGATTTGCATTTAATGTTGATAGGTATCCGTTAATTATGTAAATTTATTAATAAAGATGTATACATTTTTACCATAAAAATTTCGAAAATGCATACATAATGAAGACAAACAATATCATATAAAGTTCATTGGAATTAACATAATATTTCCCAATCGTTTTATCAAAAACCACATATTGACCTTAACCGTTTTTTATTTTTCTCTTCATCTTCTCTCAACTCTCAACAATATTATCGACATTTTCTATTCGTTAATGACAACATAAATCTAACTGTAAATAGATTTTTACCATTATCAATATAATAAATTATTGTCTAGTAAACAAATCGAATTGTTTCCAACCCAATTTCTTATTAATTTCATGCTGTATGAACAATACAACAATGGAGCATTGGGCGTTTATCAATTAAAAATGTTATCAGAAAATGAAGAATGATTATTTATAACGCCTCTTCATTCATCCTTGAATTAAAAACCAATTTTATTGTTTTATTTAATAATAGCTATAGAGAACAATTTTTGGAAATTGGGGATATTTTTCTAAATTTAGGCAACCAAATATACGTAACACTACGTCCCTGTTGTTGCCTACAGTAACAACAATCTTCCTTTTTTCTTTAAATTTTTTAATTTTATTGCACAAGGATTAAAGTTAGAAAAAATATCCAGACCGCCGACAGAAACAACTTGAAGACCGTAATTGTCGCCGGTATGCAAATTTTTGCAAGTAAATTAAGCAGGTTATAGTTTGATTACAGTTATCGAATGCATTACTGCATAATCTGATGTGGGTAAATTTCGTACAAGCACAAAATATGTCCTTAAAGTAAATATATTATAAATATATAGTATGAGAGAGAACAGAGTTCCGCCATAGAAACAACGTGGCATTGCATACGAATGGCATTTCGCCAAAATTGACTCCAACTATAGCTTATATAAATTTCAAGTTTTATTTCAATATATTCAAGTAAATTTTTTCTTGTAAAATTATTATTAGAATATTATATATATGTTGAAAGATGCAATGATGTAAATATAGCTTTGATAAACAACATCCTGTTCCAAGATGCAATGGCGTTGTGTCAGTAATAGCTGCCCACCTCTATACAAGAGGAACGTGTCCGTTTAGTTTGAATATAAAGTGGAAAATTATATTGACGAACACACAATGGTGACTGGTGAAGGATCCTAGACATCTTAGACATCCTAGACGTGTTTATATCACAATCTGATGACACTGCTGCATTTCAGCCATCTTAAATCTTAAATTATATGCACATCACGAACTATGACAATAAGTAAACTAAAGGATATTGAAATTAATCATTCTATACCTATGTGGCCGAAATTTCAACAATCATTTTAAGGGAAACATAAATTTCAATATTGTATCCTTATTAAAATTATTGGCCATCAATTCAAATTGACTGTTTAACTTGAAACATTTAGGTGCAGCTCGACATTTACATTTACATAAACATTTATAAATAAGAGAGTTTTGAAATGAAACCAGACATGTATGTAGTGCGTGTGTGTTTTTACATGAACTTATATGGATATTTTCTGCAAGTTTGTGTTTGTCCGTTGGAGACCGCAAAGTCATTTCAAAATAAGTGAAACTGGCCGTGAGAAGACGACGACGACAACATGTTGTCTCTGTAAAGTCAACGAGGAGGGTCCGGATGATATTATTAAAATTTTAAGCCTTCACTCGTTCAACGACTTGCAGAGAAAAAGAAGAAGAAAACTTCCACCACACACACACATTCTCATATACACGACGAAGTATTGGACGTTTCGCTGTGTCACGTGAACCGAGATAAGAATCCCGTGGGCTTGCAGATATAAACCGGTTATGATAGTAGCCAGGTCCCGTGTGTTTTGAACCCGGTCCAGAAGTTACGAGACAACACACAACAACCGCTGATCTGAGAGACACGCAACTATCATACAGGGACTTAAAATATTGGTGCACCGAAATGGTTTCTTGGCTAAATTATTGGACATCGGCACGATATTATTTCGTATTAAAACATTCGCGATATCTTCAAGACAGAAAGAGAGAAGGAAAAAAACACGAAACGACAAGAAAAAATGCGAAAAATGTATACAAGACTACAAGACGAGAGGCACACATCTTTCTTATTTCGTTGAATATTGGTTATTTTTGACGTGATGTTGTTGAGTTTCATTCTAAATTAACCATTTCGTTTTGTATTTAATCAAAACATAAAATATTTGAACACGTTCGTATTTCCTCAACAAACATGGACTATATAACATAAACACCCGCTAGGCAACGTGACAAAACTCAATTTTCCCCAACTTGCTGCTCTAACGTAATCAACTGAAAAATCCCATCCGAAAAATCACATTCCTGGAATGTTTATGTTTGCCATGTGACGTTATTACACCATTGCAATGTCTAACTTCCGACAAACATCTTGATATCATTTAAATATTAATAAGGTGAAAATATCTAATCTCAACGAGTGTATCATCATATCATATCAAATACATTCAATGCAGGTTTAATTTTAACCCTTTTGATTTGAGAGAACTGCAATCATTCTGTCAATGTGTTTATAAAACTGCGTCCTCGATTTCTCGATTGAATCAAACAGTTTTTGTTTATATGCCTCACTTAAAAGGAGCTATGATTGAAACACTGTAAATTTTCATAAATTATTCACGAGATGGTTGTAATGTTAAATGGAGCAAATAGTGTTGCAATAACCACCCCCGGTTTTATATTATATCGCACATCAAAAATGTCAACACGAATTAATAAATCTATCTTCCATTCAAATTGACTTAAAACCATTAAATAATTTAGAGTGGAAGGAAAAAACGAGCTACGCACAATTCTAAACTAAGGTCAAATACAAGATCAATCTTACCTGTTTGCTTAAAATTAATTGCTGATGCAGCCTTGACGATCACTGAAACATCTCTGACCCTGACTGGTGTTTTTTTTTTTGACTACAAGTGAACTGATTACAATTTCAACCCTTTCCTCTAAAGTTACCTGTTGTGTAAAATTTATTACACCGGTGGTTTCACTTTCGAAATATTGCATCGGCTTTATGGGGGTGGTGCATTACCTTGAATTTTTCAACCAGGACAGTCTGTAAATATTTAGGTAAAATACAAATACAAAATAAATTAATGGTTTTTATTGAAAATGCTACAAAATCGAATTTCATATAAATAAGCATATGTGTCTGTTTTTAAAGAGTGATTTGATTTCTGCATCATATCAGAATGCATGTTGTGGTGTTCGCCTTTGACAGCAACATCTTGCAGATAGCAATACCGTATTTTATTGCACACGATAACATTTTCACTGTCAACGAACGACCTTCCTACACAACAGGCAGTTAACGGACGCGTGTCGTTGCCTCGCTATAAAATCATGTTTTATGTTGGAGTTACATCATGTTTTGTTGTGACCCATTTCCTGAAAGGAAGACTTCAGGAACTTATAATAAGAAGAATAAAAAAGGGAGAAATTAAAAAAAATTAAACTTATTGTCGTCAAATTTAAAACAAAAAACTATCGATATAATTCAGTGCTTCTAGAACTGATCGAAATGTAGACCCTGGTTGGGGATTATTATTCATTTTTACCGAATGTGGAGCTTTTTCGTCGCCATTGAAAACAATCGTGCGCACGCAAGTTGTCAATATTGCATTCCTGGCCATTTTTATTGAATAAAATGCAGTTTTACCTCCAATAATTAGCTAAAAATTGCCGACACATCTGCTACATTAGTTATTTTTATATAATTGTAAGTTGATTTTATTGAAAACTCTATAAATAGATAATTTTATTGATCGTTAATATTGTTAATTTATAATTTTTATTTGTGAATATTGTTTACTTTGATAAACTAATAAATATATGATAGAATCAAGGAATTACCGCCATCTAGCTTTAAATAATCCATCTCTCTGTCTATATATTCGTTAAACATTAAAACTTTTCCAATCTAGTGAAAATGCTATTTAGAGGAGAGAGAGAGACTAGTCCAATAATTTTGAATGCTTTTAATACATCTACGTGTCAAGTACCAAAGTTCTTAGTGTCAAAAGACATAACCAGACACCAAGCATATGCCCATGTTAATTCCAGCATAAACATAAAAGGAATTCTCATTATGTAAAATGAGTTATTCGTAAGCACTGTAAGACCAACATCACTAAGTAGCAGTAAGTACACAATACACAGAAGCATTAATTTCTTAAACAAGATCCTATTGAATTGTCTGTGGATAATAAAAATATCCCTTAGAAAATAACAATAAACCATTTTATACATAAAATTACTAACAAACACATCACATACATATCTGAGTATTAAAGAAGAATATTAAAGACGATGGTCTTAACTATATTAAAACAGATAATCCTACCTATTTGCATTTTAATTAGAATATCAAATGCAATATAACATTTATTTGTTAATTAGTAAATTGCTTATTCGAGTTGGTTATTACACTGCTAACTGTTGTCTTGTAGGTATCTACATAAATATAAGAGCGGAATTTTAAAATTATTCCCTTCTCGAAATAAGTCTCAAGTTTAATAACTATATATATTTTATAATAATTGTTGTATAATGTATTTTTTTTTTTTTGGTTGAATGATATGCAAAATAATTAGATTACTGATCACGTTCTCACCCTGTAAATACCACCTGCAAGTCATAATTAACGGGTTTTAGTGAGACAGTACAGTTTAACTTAATTAACCCCGTTGTTTTAATGTTTTGCATGTCTACTTTTAAACATCGACTATATTTTCATATTTTAGTCGTCTTACTACTGACTACTACCACCATTTTATATATTTCTGCTAAATTGGATTAAATTAATTCAAATTAATGCGTTACAACTGTTTAGAATTTTTTGTTGCTGAAATTGTTATGAAAATTGGATGTTGCAGAGACGAGTTTTCTTTATATTTTCAACAAACATTGTAAAAAAATCATTTTATATTTCATTTATTATACTGCTTCAGTCTTCTCAATTTTTAAAATATTTTCGGTATAAAAAAGAGAAAATCTCCTATAACGTCCTAATTGTGCAGGGTTTTCAGGATATTTGCATGAATGAAAATTTTCAGCGGTCTGCGTTCATGATGACGAAAATTCTATATACAAGTACGATAATGATTTATAATAAACAGATGTGTTATATAAACTAGACGTATGTGGATCAATATGGTTCCATTCGATATTTTTAAAATGTGCGTAGTTGCCCAAAATATTTCGAAAAAAGAGCGACCACTGTATTCATTAAAAAAAAACAACAATTGTGATTGTTTTTTTTTTTGTTGGCAGAGACGATAGTCGTAAAAATTGCTACAAGAATTCTCTAAATCTCATAATTTTCCCTGATAAGAATACTAGTCAGACAAGACAGATACTTTTCTGTCTGCTAACTTGACAGACAGAAGTTATATTTTTTCCATAGACTTTGCATCTTTCAATTTTTTATTTACACATCTTGACATCAATGACGGAATGCTTTTACCATTTCTCATCGCAATGGGATAAATGCATCATCATTGAGAATGTGCAACAAATTTTCTATCAATATTTTAATATAGAGTGTGAGTGAGGTGGGGGCGGCAAAAAAAAGACGTGAAACATTATTACACACAATGGTCGATTTATGGTCTGAAATATGTTTTCTCTAAGAAAACGAATTTTTCCGTGAAAATTTCCATTACTATTTTCCGAACCATTCAATTCAATATTGTGTGCACGTATACCGAAATGGTTATCAAATGATCCGCACAAGAATTTCAAGGTATTGTCAAAAGAAAATAGCGAAAAATTCCACAACTCGACCGTATCAGAAAAGCAAAAATTCTCTACATTAAATAAATTTTTCATAAGCAATTCAATTTTTTGCGTTATTATTATTATGGATACCTACTATAGGTATAGAACAACAAAAAAAAACTTGTCACGTCGCCAATAATTGTAGATGTAGAGGTTTGTTGTGTACCCTTTTCAGGACCATCAACACGACAGGGTCTCTCTATAAAACGTAGTGAAATGAAAAGTGGACTATTTATGGCTGTCATTGAATGACCACTTCCGAGGTCTTACGTAACCCTTCACAATTACTTTTGCTTTTTTTTAGTATCTGTCATGGTCAATAAAGTTGACAGATACTGATTTATACCTATAGGAGAATTTCAAGCTAAACAGGAAAAAAAAACATCGAATGAATATCTAATACCGTTAGGTACCGACAAAAAAAATCATGTAAAAGGAATAGATCTAGTTTGATTTTAGACTAAGGTGAACACAAGTGTAGGTTTTTTTCTTTGAGTCAAACATTCCTAAAGATCTGATCAGTAAAATTTAGCAAAATATAGCTGTAGAGCTGAATGTGATGAGTCAATAAATTCACTGGTGATATAATGTGTTGGTATTTATTTGAAAATTATTCAACGACTCTTGAATTCCGAAATTGTTGAAGGTAAAGTTGTCGAGTATTTTTTCTCTCATTATATGAGACGTTTTTGTGGGCAGATTTTTTTATTTTATTACTAAATATATTTGTACAGATATATCTGTACAATTACGTGAATCTTATTTTATAATTGAATCGGCTTTAGAAGTTTTCCCAATTGAGACCTTTATTTATTTTTATTCTTTTGTCAGAGTTCATAAGTTTAATTAAAAACGAAAAAATGGTGTGATTATCACTGTATAAGTTAGACGCTTTTAAAATAAAATATGGAGACGATAAGCAACAGACCAAATAAATTATTATTATTCTTGACTTGTATTATGAATTATGAATTCAAGGCTCTTTTTTTGTCGAACAATAACATACCAATTCTCTTGTAATCAGTTAAAACAGGATATTATCTTTTTGAATTATTTTCCTTTATTATCATAGATTTTGTTAATAATATTTTGATAGATACTCTATATGTGTGATTAGAAAATTCGAATAAATTTCATTAACAATATTTATTGATCCTTGTTGCTATTTGCCAATTCATTAAATTAACTGTGATTAATAAAATTACTAGTTAATCAACAAAATTAATTCATGAATTATTCTAATTAATCGAATATTATGTAATTTTTTGCTGATGATTGGTGGGTGCGACCTTTAAAAATGATGTTATTTGTTTGTTATTTCGGAATTCAGCCAATATTTTTTCGGATTTAAAAATCATATAAATTTTTTTTGATTTTTGTTTTGTGCCAAAACTCTAGAAATTCTCCATTTCTTCAAGAAATTCTTTAAATTTTCATAGAATTTTTCCGGTATTTTCTGCGACAATATGAATCGTATTCGTGACAATAGCGACAACTAATTTAACCTTCCAATTGAACTTTTATTTTAAATAAATTCTAATTAAAGCTTTTATTCAATTATTAAAGCAGATATTATCAGTTTATATATAAAATATTGCACTCTATTATTATTATTATTATTATTATTATTGAATTGAGTGTCTGATTTATCAATCATGTTGTTAACCTTAATTTTCTGTCCTGGTCTTTGACACAAGTTGTTCGATATTATTGAATAATAATTCAATAGTTTTAAAGGAAAAATTAATCCTACAGGAATTTCATAATCAACTTTAATCCGTAATGTCACAGTCTATGTATCAACATTCAGGTGAAGCTATGGACTTAGAATGTGACTTTACAGGTTAAAGTGACTTTAAAGTTGATTATGAAACTGTCCCCCTGTTTGGTGATTCATTGGGTATCGATATTTCAATTAAAATTTAGAAAAAATCCATTCACAATCAAACATACATGAGAAGAATATTATCATCCAAAAATTCTTCGTATATTTGGTGAGTAAAATATAAAAATAAGTTATTAAATAAGAAAATTTATGACAATATGTTAATATTGTACCTAAAACATTACACACATATTAAACATCAATAAACGGAGGTATAAGAAAAACATTTCATTCATACTTGGTAGTAAGTTGTAAAGGGAGAGTGAATGTGTTTATATAATATATGTCTATGTTGTTATAAAGCAATATCAAAACCCATCCAAAATTAGTAGAATGTCCCACATTTACAAATTACACTATAACGACCATAAAAACGCAATAAACGCGGCGAATAAAACGCGATTGAGGCAGGTCAGGATGTTGGTCGTAAAACACTGTATATGTATATCTCTGTGTGTCTATTTGTGAATGTGTATGTATGTATGTTATGTATATGTATAGTATACAGAAGTCGTACATCGTAAAACCACACCGCACCCACTATTTTATAGACATCGGCCTAACAATCACTAAACAGTTAGTGCATTTCCTTCCGGTAAACGCAACGAGAGAGAATAAACGGCAAAATAACAACAACGGCGACAAGAGAACCTTGAACTTGCTGACCTCCAGACTTGACAAATGGTACATAATAAAGACATGGATAATGTATGCCGGCGCACTTACGCACAACAAAATATCCAAGCAAAATCTGTAGACTGACAGAGTCTTATCGCAATAATCAAGAGAATTGTTACAGATTTAAGCAATTGATATGAAAATATATCCACAAATAAATCGCTGATAATGCATTATGTATTACAAGCAATTTAAGCACGTGGCAGTCATATTTATGTAAATCTGCAATGATCTATTTAGTACAGAATGGAGTTATTTGATTTTGTCAATTTGTTAACATTTATTTGTGGGTACATATCAACAAGCCTTAAAATTTTACGACACATAAAAGTAACCTTTTATGGGCCATTCTGTGAACAACCTACATCAACAATCAATCTTATCCTTTTTTACACATCGATTTACTCAAATATCAATCGACTCATCAATTCAAATCACAATTATCATTAATTACCCAATTTAAAATCAATTAAACTAATTACAATTAACTAAGTATTTAAAAAATCACAGATATGCTAATATACGCGAAATTTTTATCTTTTTAACAAGAAAAATTGTCTTTCCCTCAAATCTCAATTAAAACACTCTTCGTTATCTCCATTTTGCATAGTTTTGAATTACTTTATTTACCATCTTGGCGCCCCCCCCCTTCCCGCACTTTATTTCGAACGTATCCCCACTACTTGTGGGGTATGTTTATTTTCATTTATTATGGAATTTTAGCTCCACCTAGTTTGTTATGGCTGCTATACTAGTCTGGCTACTGTATAGTTTGTGATTGGTTGGTGTTTAGAAAATGGGACGTGCTTCTATGCAACATATTTCAACGAACTGACAAACAGGCAGGATGGCCGCTCCATTTTCACCAATCACAGTTTAAGTTACTGAATGGTTGCCCGTTTTGGAGGGGAGAGATTTTTTTTTAAATAAATTAGTTGAGCCCTTTTCAACTAGATGGCGTGTAGCGAATGAGATGCCAGTCGGCGGGAGATAAAGTTTGAAACAGATAAAACCCTTTTTGTGATAACATAGAAGTAAACTCGTTAGAAAATCAATCATTTTCTACAAATATAGAACGTAATCGTTTGAAGGAAATGAAGAATTGTCAAGAATAAAATAATTGATTTATTAAAATAATTATTGAATCTTTGGTCAATGTTAATCAATATTTTAATTTTAATAAAAGCTCTTCTACACTCCGTTACGAGTTATATTAATGGTAATATTCTAGATATTATACCTTTAAAATATTTACATTAAAATTTGTTTTTAGAAATGAATTGTTTATATCTCCATCAAATATTTTAAATGAAAAATACAGCAAATTTTAAGAGTTTACTACAAATTTTACTTAAAGCAGACTAAAATTAGATCTATCTACATTCTTATTATGAATAATCTGAGCCGTTTTCAGGTTGCAGTTTATGAAATATGAAGTTTTGTTGTGTAACCAACAGAGGGACATATTCTTGTAATTTAGTCTTCTTACAGATTTCTTTCTCTGTTCTTTTCAAATCGACCACAATAGGTATTGCAAAAGTTTTCAAATAACTACGATTTTTAAATAAATAGAATTCAAAAATTTAAAAAAATTCCTGAAATACTTTGATCTATTAAAGTTATGCTAATTTGTAGAGAATGTGTAGTTTGTTGTTTTATACTGTTCGGTATAACCGATTTCTCCCATCATAAATTAAACATCACCATAAATTTTCTTCTTACAAGTATCGTAAAAGGAGATTAATGTGAGAAAGAATCGCCTCAATACATGTATCCTACCTACAAACAATAAACCGAAATACCTCACTATCGGCTTAAGTTAATTGCTAGGGTGGTTGCTACAGTGAGTACTTTCACTATTTTATTGCTTTGGTGTATTTAGATATATGTTTTGATTTAAAGCAATCGATTTTTTTTGGTTTTTATTGTTGTTGTTGTTGTTCCTATAAATTCTACTAACAATTTAAATAATTTGGAGAAAATATACGTTTCCGCTTCCCACTCTTGGTTTGTGGTCCTCAACAATTTAAACATAATTTAATTAAATGATAGGCGGTTATTAATAACACTTAAAATTTGACTGAAAATGATATTAGCAGTAATAGAGTAACATTTTTTATATGAATGAAGGTCTTATCTTTTCGGTTGTAATCAAGAAATAGAACTGAATACAAATGGATATATCTATTAAACTTAACTGTTAGATAATTATCAAAATACGTCGTTAGATAACAATGCTTAGATTAATAATAATGCGTAGAAACAATTCTGATTAGCATTCATTCGTGGTCCTAATTACCTACGTTTCTTCGTTTTTTTTTTTTCGTTTAACGAATTATTTATTATAAGTATGTATAATATATTTTACACCATGATCCTGACTAGAATTCTTATATTATCCCACACATATACATAATAATATAATATTTATCTAGTTATAAATGTAAAATAGGAGTTTTTTTCTTGTTTCCATTGATTTGGTATTTTTATTTGCAAATCAAATGAATTTAAGAAAAATATTACATTCTGTAACGTAAGGTATAGATGTGTAGGTACTTATACACAAACAGCATTTGGACGACGTTAATACCTAGACGTAACAGTGTAATTCAATAAACATAAACGGTTTACGGCCCCAGAGCGTGCTTCGTACTTGGGGCAAAACATAAATAAATACGCAACACATTCGACCACAGTCATACCGTTTCTTCTCTCTCTTCGTTCTGCATGTATGTAATACCTATGTATAAGAAACATATTTTTTAAACTACGATATAAGTAAATGTAGCTGTAGACGAAACACCTGATCTGCCTCTCGTATTTTATTGATAAATTCAATGAAACTTGCAAAAGAGAATTGATTAAAACAATTAATTAATAATTTTTGAAGTTAATAAATTTTTTATCACGTTACAAGCAAGTATGACCACCTGTTGGGAATTTTTAAAACTTTAATTAATAGAAGCATAATTATTAAATAATGTGGAATACAGGAATACCTACCTACCTGTTAGTAATTAACGTCTAATTTATAAATTGTAATGCATTTCAAAGGAAACATGTAATCTTAATGTTTAGGTGAACTGGATTTTCGGTGATAATCTTTTATGAACTTCATGATAATAAAATCAAAGAAAAACATTATTTTTGTCATATAAATATTTAACACACACACAAAAAAACCTATAATAACTATTACTAAATATTGTGGTATCAATAATGGGCTCAACTAAGACTAAAGTGAATGACATCTCATATATTAATCTTAATTAGGTACACTAAACGATTCAAGAAATCAAGAATTCACACCACAGATAGTGACATTAAAGAGTAAAGTGACATAAATGAAGGTCTAATTTATTAGTCGAGAAGGAAAAAAAACTGGCTATCATTAATTTTTTTACAACTTTACAACTAATCGATTTCAAATAGCGGGAAAATTCTTTATCAATTTTTACCAAAAATGCTAAAAGTAAAATGAAAATATTGAGTATTGCGTAACTAATCACCACTGGCAACAACTTTTCTGTTGTTTTGTTACTTATCGTTTGTGAAGAGATAAAGCATTATTTGCCCGTCTTCTTGTAGCCAGTTAAAGATAATTTACATAGAAAAGTATAAGATAAATAATATTTTTACTTGTATTGACGTATTAATATCGTATCCAGGCTCCTATGCCTCGTATATCTCCAATAGTTTCTAAACATGATCCCTTTTAAATGAACGAATACCAGGAAACAAAAATGGGACAAAAATTAGGAGTAGTGTTTGGGGGTTGGTAAGTTAGACGAGCTATTTTCAAAAGGAGATGTTCCTAGTACGAAGATGTGTAAATTGCTAAACAAGAAATTTTACAATGGGTTAATTTTGAGTAGTAATCAATCAGATGGTGTGCCACTCTTTGGGAATTCTTGTCCAAAGAAACTTCTTCTTCCATCATAATTGTTATCCCTGAGTGGGACGTAAGGTCTTGGGGCAGTAGTAAGTTAATAATTGTGGGGTTATGAATAAGGAATTGTTGTAAGGAATTTGTTGAAATCCTACATGGGGATATTTATAGCACTGTAGTCCAGTATTAGCTGTATGTTTTGGGAAAGTTTTCAGTCAATTTCGCTTTTAAAAGGTTGAAGTGAATTTTTAAAAACTCAACAAATCATTAATTATTCACTGTTTGTCTGTCAATGAACTAAAACTATAGCACTAATGAGTTACATATTATAGCTGAATACTTAATTTACGACCAACAGTTATCAGTTGCAAAAATAGAAAATTACAATTAGAGCACGAAAGACCAACACTTTGGCTGTACACAATAGCCATATTAAAAAAAATCCTCATTTTTTTCGATACCAACATTACATAGAGGCTTCACTGTATACGCTAAGTTGGATATTTTTTAAAGATGTTTCTGCTAACTTGTTCAGCTTTGTGAAAAAATATTGTTTTCAAACTACAGTTATTATAATTGGTTTTTCTTTTATTGTCACATCTTACAAGCTTCAAGTGATAAAATTGTATTTTTGATGGACAGTTCTTCCTTCTAAAAGTATTTTCATTTGAAAAATATGTAGTCCAGAGACGGACCACTAAAATCCTCTGATTCTTGCAGTTTCACACAAAATGTTTCCATGTGCAGTTAAATAACTGCCACATGTCGAATTATAAATAATTGATTGGCTTTTTGTAATAGGAATAAAAAATACTATAACTACTGGATTTTCAAAAGATCTGACTCGTATAATATTGTAAAAAATTATAAACGTCGCTATCATATTGCATGTGTACTTGTAATACATACTTGAAGTAACGAACGATATAAATAAACTTTTACAAGTAATTGTTATACTCTGTATCACAATTTAAGCAAATTATTGCAGCTTATCTTGTCTATATAGTGTTGGTTGGTATATTTGGGTTCATATTAAATTATACATTCAAATAATTTTTATGTCTCATTTGCCCATTAAATACATGAAATACTAGACTTGATCTGTAGTAATTTTTATTAACTATACAATATCCAAGTGTAGGTATATACCTACCAGAAAAAGACTAGACATTGAATTTGCAATTATTTATTCTTATCTTTCAAACTCCACCTACCAAATAACACGTTTCAAAAACCAGTTCTACACCATGAGACGTCAACTTTCGGCCAATGTTCTTGGTAAAATTTTCAATTCTTTATATTAGGTAGGTATTCGTTTATTCGATAGTCTATCGCCTCTAGCGTGTTCTAACAAATTTAAACCAAACAGATTTCTAAAAATTAATGAATTCATACTCGTAAAAGTTATTTGTGTAAAATTCTAATCAAATTCCTGATAACACCTATACAGCCAAGTCCAAAAAAAACAAAAATACCTAAACAACCAACCACATTTATTCCATCTTATCTTTTCAAATTAGTCTAAACGGTCACCAATTTAACTGTAGCTATTACCTAAAACTATTCTGTAAATTTACCGTTCAATATCTACACCTTCAATGTCTTCTATATGCTATTTTCTACACATGTGACATTGCCATTTTGAGGAAATACAATTTTTCTCCAAACACGCACAATACAGATATCTTGCAGGGGTTTTGAACAATCTGCCCCAACCCCCAAGTCATGTTTACGGAATACTCATACTCGTGTTTTTCGTCTATTTTTATTTCCCTGGAGAAAATGGAAACTGCAAGAAAAGCGTATCTATCTACACCTATAGTATACGATATGTTCTTATATATTTGACTGGTTTGGGAAATTTTCTCGAGATTTTCAACACATTAAAATCCAGACAATCATTTTTTTCGGTAGAAATTTTGGTAAATCCTGTTATAAATTGGATTTTAACAAGAGTAGAGGGAGAATAGAGATATTTTATGGTGCTATAAATTTAATTAATTAAATGAGTTTGTGGGTAGTTTCGAATTATTACTTAAATATCTGTTATAATATCCATTTTTTAATATGCATAACTTGTTTAAAATGTCACGCGAGCTTTACGAAACTCTGCTAAAAGTCCTGATATGTTGCATTGTATTTGACGGTATGTATACTTCGCTCCCAATTGAACAACTGTAATAAGAAGAAATCGCAAAAGGGGGAAAAGACACCGTATCGTATATAGACAGGCAGGCAATGTTTAAGTTAGTAGTAGTATACATGTATACGTATTTATGTATGTATGGGGACGGTCTCACGGGGAGATGTGAGAGTTTCTTGTTGGATGAGAGCCAGGGCGTGATCCTATCTACCAAGGTGCAATGTCTACACACATAAACTTAGCAAAAATACTGGCCGCCACTGCACATACACACATTGAACACGAACAGTTTTTCGTTTTTTCGTTCAATAATTAATACGAGGGATCAATTGAAACCATAGTTTATGTTGAAATGATTCAAAATAAACACAACTGTACTTAAAACTTTCAGTTAGTCGTCGAATTGTTATAATTAAAGAAGAATCGTTGAAAGATTTATGGGATTTGTAGCTTCAGTTCAACCCTTCTTGGAAAACTTTCCCTTACGCACCTGTTGGACAATGTTGCACAAGAATGTTTTTATTGCCGGTTTTGTCAACTTATATATGTCATGGCATTTTTTATTTACACACACACACATACACACAAAGAAGGGTCACAACTTTCTCTTAAATACAAAGTTATCTATTCATTGCCTTATACCTAGAGGAGAATGTGTCTGTTCGTACATAACATCGAATGAAACAATCTAAGTTTTCTTTCTGTGTAGGTATATAGCCAGGGAGATCTGGTGAACAAGATGGGAATATAGGGTGAGCAAAATAAGACAATAAATAAAACGAAATAAGCAATTGTTGTGCACAGGCGGGACATAAATGGCAGACAGGTAAACGGAGAAAATGGCCAATGTTTACGAAACTGCAATTGCTTCCAAAAGCTTGGACGATAAATGACATCTGTATATAAGCCGATTTGTTCGTTCTCTGTTCTCTGTTCCTATCCAGATCTAATTTCTGTGGTATATTTTCATACGGTGAACTGAGTCGTTCCATGTTGTATTTACACTACAAATGAATTGATCTGGAACAACAAAAAATAAATACCTATAACAATCTTTAAATAGGCATTACTTTTTCATAATACCAGCACAAACAACATTTAAATTACCATTAATCAAATGGTAAATCTTTAAATTTCAATAACAAGAACAACAACAACAACAACACAAAAAAACGTGTAGTCAAAACACAATAAATCTTTTTCGTCAAGTTTCTAAATTAATTTCTTTTAACTAAATCTAATGGTTTCATTTTATTTCTATTATTTACGCCAACAATGATGGATCTTCTTATGAATATAATAATAAACTGTCCACTGTAATGAGTATCATATATTAAATTTATGAAATTTGTTAATAATTTATATCCAATATTAGTAATTTATTATGATATTCACTAGGAGTCAAACATTTAAAGGTCTGTGTCATCTCAATATAATAAGAGTCGGCATCTTCAACTGAAACATTTCGATATAAATATACATTTAATGACTAATAAATCTTACGCTAAAATTAACTGTTTATATTAAAGTTTGTTCCAGTTTCTTTTTGTTTTATTTCAAGTAAATCTCCATTTCAATACTGTTAGAAGACAATAGAATTTCTGGTAATAAATAATTTGCTAAATTCGAGTGAATAAGACAGATTTATCGAAGAACTGGAATCTCTATGGTTTCACGTTGATTTTTTCACAAATATCCCCTTTAAAAGTGATGCCAAATGATAACACAACATTGTTAAATTTCAATTGTTGAACAATGAGCGAAACAAAAGACACGTAAAAGCTTTAAAATCAATAAAAATCTATGAGTAAATAAATGGGAAAATTCTCCTGAGAACATTAGGATAATATTGATTTTCTAAGATTCAAAAACATTTTTTAGTCAAAAATACCTTAACTAATCTTATAGGAAATGGGCCGTTTGCCAAAAACTTATTTTATTGTTGAATAGTTGGCCCCATGAAATATCATTAGCGCAATTTTGTTTTAGGTACTTTAGATCTTTACAAAATATTGTTATATCCGAAGACCAGTTTATGTCTAAATATTATATAGGATAATAAATAATAAACAACTAAGTACGAGTATAATTTAAGGCGTATTGTCTCATACAACAAATTATAAACAACTATTGATTACCACCATAAATTTACCAAATGGAACTATGTAAACATTTAAAAGGATAAATAATTGGCATTCAACAGTTGCAGTTTCTGATTCTACAAGTAATTTACGGTAAATTCTGTTTAATTTCTAATTGCTACATCGAAATTTCTAATTTTCTTTAAGTGTATGAAATATAGCAACCATAATATTGTCTGAAAATTCGCTTCCTTGTGTCTTTCAGTACAGTTGAATTCAGGATTTTTTAAATTTGTTCGATCGTGTATCAGAACAGAAATAAGTCAGTCTGATGGTATGATAAGAGCTAAAAATCCTGAATCCGACCGAATTTTATTACTTTTCTGTCAGTTAATTAACTTACTAATTAACGGGACACATCACACTCATAAATACCCTGCACTAAACCAAACGCACATCCATTTTCAATTGAAAGTAGTATTTTTTTCCTTAATTAATCTATTCGAAATGGTTAAATAAAGACTTAATTTATTGATATTTAACCTTTGTGCTTGGGATTGCTTAAAAATGATCAATTCATATGCTATTAATGTCTACTCATTGTCAGATTCAATATATACTTGTTGATCTTGCAAAATAATTTGTCAATTGATTGTATGTACCAAAACATCTAAAAAAAAAAAAAAAACACCATAATGTCGATAGTCGTGTCATCAAAACAAATCTCGGATACTGTATCTGTCTTTCACTGGTCCAATAACACAACAGAACTGTAGTAGACGACAGTATATCTCTCTAGATCTTGACGAGATGCAACAACATTACAGACGCTATTATTATGTCTACTGTCGCGTTGGCTAAATGTTCCAAGATCAAAAGTTGTTGACCCCTTTAAAATACACTTGTATCTTATACCTCTCTGTCTTTCTGTATAGATTTAAAGGGATTTATGCTGCAATAGTTGATGATGGCACAAAATACTGAACTTAAAGGCAATGCTCAAATTTTATCGATGTCTACTTACCATGTTGACCCAGGTCGGTATTTTCTCTTTAATCTTGACATGTAATCGATACAAAAAAAACTATAGTATATGTATATCTCTACAATTGAGGGGATGCGTAAAAATTACAGCAATAACAACAGCAATTGCTAACATCTGAAAGTATGCGTTTGTCTTTTCAGTGTTTTTTAGAGCGTCGTTAAAATTTACGATCTATAAAGTTGGTTCAAAGGGATAAACACAAGGTATAAGAGGGAATTTTAAGCTTTAAGTTACAGTGGGAATCAGGAAATACGCTTGATAGTTTCGAAATAATAAGCGTCGAAAATAAATAAAATAAGTCGAATGATTTTTTTTTATAAACTTGTTCTAATCATTCTAATCTGTATACGTAATATATAAAATTCCAATTATTCTACTGATTGTTATCTGACGTTATAAATAATTCTAGAAAAAATTCAGTTCTAAGAGCAACGGTTTCAGCAAACATGGTTCAAATTCCATTTTGGATTCATTGGAAAGACAAGTTACATTACAAACTTTTATAATGAAACTTGTTCTAAAATATATGAAAATGTTAATAGGAAATCTCTAAAAAAGAATAGATAGATTCGATACCCAGTCAGATGTTGTTCTGATCGTGAGTCAAAACTTTAAGCTCCTGATTTCATAAAAGTTTTACATTAATCCGTTGAATCTTTTCACCCCAAATTTACAAAATATTGAAACCCTCATTGGAAATTCATAATCTCTAGATAGGTACTTGTAAAAACGACTTTTAACTTGCCGGTCCTATTTTTTCCAAAATATGTAGGTTTTCACTCAATTCCAACGACTCTTCCACATAACTCAGTTTTTCCTGTATTATTCCATGTATCTCGTCATTTATTTCGACATTATTGTCAACACAAACGATGTACTACATAAATTACCTACACTATATGTTGTTGTAAGTTAAGTCAGGATTTATAGGACAATTTAGTGGCCACATCCATGTCACACATGACATTTTACATCACATTTTAAAATGATCTGTATCGTGACCTTTCATCTCAACTATACCCTATTTACACGAAATATGTAACAGTAAGAATATGAATGAAAGACACGAAAAAGACTACCTACCTAGATACACATAAAAAAATAAATATTCACGTCAAGAATGTTACAAGATGAAAGTGTTTTCGTGGTTCATGGAATCTAATATTTAGGTATAAAAATAGAAGTTTTGTGTATGCATAAATAAACGAACACGGTTTGATTTCAAATTTGCTTGCATCCGAATAGATACAGGAAGTTTTACTTTACCATACCTAGTGATTTTTTCTGGAGAGAAAACAGGTAATTCGTGAATTTGTTTCTTGTGTATAACAATAATAGTGTTTGAGGTCTGACATTAAATTGCACGTTATAAACGGATTATTTTATTACAGATAGGTAATAAAACTATAATAAAGTGAGCTGTAAACATGGCTTTAAATCAGGGGTCACACGCCAATTTATCTCTATCTTAAGGTATACACAACAACAGTTTTGATAGTGTCTTCAATCATTTCATAATGATAATAATATTATTAATTAAGATGTTTTCTATTAACTACTGTCTTGAATCTCACATAAAAATTGACTTAAGTCATAAATTTTATTGTTATTGCTACTAATTTTTTTCTGAATACAAATAAATTACCATTGTTCAAGTTTGTTCCTACAAGAATTATACATTTTTACCATTTTGCTTTGGGAGTCCGGATTATTAGATTCACAGTCTAGGTTTTTCACAAGATGATTTTTAAAATACACGTGGAAAAATTGAATTCTGGTAGGTTTTCTTCGATTGCAAAAATACTAACACAATACCAACTATTTTAATCATTTGTATACGTATATATTTGTTGGCGTGTGTGTGTGAATAGAGGGATGATTTTGATCCAAGATGGCTGTGACCCCACCCGTCGTTACCATAGTAACTAGGGTCGCCAATCAAGGAGCCGGGGCATACTGTGCGATGGTGGTGACGGGTCCCCCTCCTGATCCCAAATCAAATGCCTGGTTTAGCAGCAGCAGCAGATGAAATTTTCCTATCATACCCATGACACTTTACTATGCACATGCGTTAAAATGCAGCACTAATATAAAATCAATACTATGGTCTTGATAGTAAAACGGCCAGAATTAAATTGAAGAGATAGATAGATAGATATTTGTAATATATATGTGTGTCTTTGTCGAATGCACCCAAAAATACTGCAATCTACTCAAAAAACAGAATCCTGTAATTTGTCGGTTGGTATCCGAACTGGTTATACAAAACTTGGTGAAAAGTTGTATTTTATACAGGAACAGTGGCGACAACTTGTATTTTACACTATTTCAACAATATTTTATATAAATAGCAAAAACTCAAAATTTACAGTTAATGAGATGTGAACGGAAGGGCTGAAGATCAAGAACTGGAAGGCGTAAATTAGAAAGTTTGACTGTTCCTTTCCCTTTTTTTCTGTTCAACCCTTTAACTTTCCAATTTTATTGAGAGCAATAAAACGGCAGGTTACGTAGTTTGAAGTAATGTTGTCAATTGAACAACAATAGTGTTTCTCGAAAAATATCAACAAGAGAAAAGGATCTGGAGATTTCTCAATACTTTTATTTTTAAAGAATTTGATAATTTTTAACAAAAAATATTTTTAAATAAACTATCGGCTTATTTACGTAAAAACTAATGTTATCTAACTAATCATCAAAGGAGCTTTTAAAATTGTGTGCTGATAGTTTCAGACACACATCTATTTAGATTGTTAGTTTTACCAAGGTTTGTAATCTGTGCTTAAATAATGAAGTCCAAACAATCAAAACCAAGAAATTTATTTTAAATATCCTTATACATAGAAAAGAACTCTTAATTTAGGTATATTGTATAAAAAATGTCTTAAAAAGTTGTGTTTTATTAATCTATGGTGATGGCTTCTTCAGTATTCACCCTCGTTGAAATGTGGCCTCCTGTTACGTATACTGAAGGTATACCGGACAGAAAACACTCAGGATACATTCAGTATACGTACAGGGGGTTTTACATTACGTCTACAAATGAAGACCATTTTGAAAATGCACCATTGGAGATTTCCTCATCAATACCAACAACAACCATACAACATCCAAGATTCTGTAGTTTTATTATCCACAATTAATCTGTAACGAATAATTTTCAATATATTACTAGAGAAACTTTAAGAAAAATTTATAAATATATAAAAAATAATCCTAGAAACAGACCTTTTCCCAGAATGATTCTCAAGAGACTACTACGAAGAAGTCAGTGAGAAGGAAGACTATTCCCTAATGGACGATTTCGTACACTGGCAACCATCTCCTAGCAACATACTGTACACATGGGATTGCTAAATTTATATCTTCGCAACTCTCCAATAGCAATAGATTTGAAAGGGTGTTAAACCGTTCATAAAATACTTCTCTCAAACTCCCTCATCTAAAACAGAATTACAAAAACAATTAAATTCAAGAAATTTCCAGAAAACTTACCAAACAACAACAAGCGTTTTGAAATGTTGATTTATTATTTTCGAAATACTGTATTGTTTTGGTCAATGTTGACAGATGTAAATATGTATATAGTTAGGATATTGGTTTAGAGTTTTGCGGTTAGAAAAGAAACGTCTGACTTGTTGGACGGGCAATGTTGGTCTGTCTGTTGGGTTTGCACCGCGACGCTTCCAGTCTTAACTATTGACGCCGACGCAATTCGAAGGGCGGCTTTCCCCCGATCCTGTGGGCAGGATTTACTGCTTTATATCCCATATCACACAGACTGTGAGTCTCTGGGTGTGGTTCTATCAGAGCCACACGCCACTCTTTCCCTCTTTTACTGGATAACCATTGTTTATATGAACGTGATTATATTGCACACTTTTATTCATGAATATATAAACACATAAATTATCAACTGGTTTACTCTTTATTTAACTTTAAATACTGAACGATTTTATATTAAAATATGATGTGTTTAAAAATGCGATTTTGCATAGAAATAAATTAGAGATTATGCAATAAAAGGAGGCGAAATTTTTAGTAATAAAAGACGGAACTAGCTAGTTTTGATATAAAATGTAGTTTAATAGAAGTTGGGATCTGATGAAAATGATCAAAATTTCCGGATCAGTTGACTTGTTAAGTTGGTGGAAACTTGATCAATACAATCAAAGTATAATATTGAATAAGTTTTGGACACGATAAAATACTTGATGGAAATAGACAAAAATTACCTAAACTCAGAGTGAAGAAGTTTTATTTGCTATCTGTTTGAAGTTTTACATCATTTCATACCAGATTACCTCATCCATAAAAGAAAAAAAACCAGAATCGATCAACACCAGCGATACAGTGTATATGTAGAGCCAAAAAAAAAACAAATCAAATAAATTCTCTATGAATTTTGATTGAACCAGAATCAAAACGTTTGGCTAAAACACCACATGGAACCCGTTGCCCCTCACGCAACAAACACAACTACTGTGTGTGCCATGAGACTTGCCATGTCACCAAATCACACAAAGTCAGCTGTCATCGTCCGTCCTCTTCTGACTGTTTTTCGAATGCCTGAAACGAGAAGGAGACCAAATGAATATCATGATAAAATCGGTGACGTATGTGTTGTTGTGTATAGAGTACAACAAGCAAGTAGGTTGGTATTATCAGTATTATGTATGTGTGTGTACACATATGTATGTATACCAATAGTGTGTCTGGAAATGTGTGCAGAAATAACGACAGGACTTGCCCGTTCTTTCAACTGTATTGTGGTGGGTGATGCGCTTATAAGAACAACTCTAAACTGTACACTTTATAGGACTTGTTGTTAGAATAGTAGACAATAGCTATATGTATGTCGTGTTATTTTATTTTATTTCAAAGCAAAATTGCTATAACGTAAACAGGAATTTATCTGGGAAATGCTGCATCCGTAAACGGTAACTTGCAAAAAGAACAACCCGGAAAAATAAAGTAAAACCTACAAAAATAACATATAGCGAGAATAGCGTAATTTCTCCCTTAACAACACTTGATATAAATAACCACAAAAAGATAACCATAAACGCTTATTTTATAAGTAATTCATATTGTCTGCCATTGATAACAGTATTATTAATTACCTAATCAAGTAATAATTAATCTTGAATAAAGTATAATTAACTGAATTAATTAAAATCTAAATGGGACAATAAATGAATAAATTAATAATAAATTTTAGAATTATTGAAACAAGCGAAAAAAAAACAAATCGATTTTTTTTTATTAGAAATATCTACGTATTTGCAATGGAGGACAAGAAATTTTTATCTTGGAAACAAGGCGTCTATAGCTGCCACCCAATCTACACAGTCGTATTCAAGTTGCCGACGGTGGCTAAAATTTACCCCTATTTCAAATAATTTCCATCACAATTAAAAGTTACAGATATACGATTTGAATAGATTCTATAATTATACAGTTTATTAAAAATTAACAGTTAGAGATCGCGTAACTTATAAACACTTAAAGCCTCCTTTACACCAATGCGACTTTTCGTTGCCAGTGCGGAAATCGCACCCTTGAGGTTGGGTGTTTAATTCTACTTAGATTTTGAATTCTTTTGCGGTAAGCAAATAACAAATTAGTAGTACAATGAATGGTATATTGAATCATTACCTATATGAACAATAAATTGCATTCATTAAAGGTGAAGATAGGTACAGAAGTGATACCTTTTGGTAAATATTTTTGATAAAATATCCCCAATAAGATTCACGTTTGATAAGCGATTATAATTAAGTATAGTTTTGTAAGTAATCCTGTAACATAAAAAAAACACAATTTTCTTTAAAAATTTACAGTCGTTTCCAGTCAAAATAAAAAACCCTGTATAGTTTCGCATTTAACGTATTTGTATTTATGACAACTACCTACCAACAGAGTCCTATTGTTTTTGAATTTTTACTGTATGAAAATCTATCGATAAATGTCTACAACGAACATAATAATATTCTATGTAATAAACGTCTACAGTACATTTCAATAGAACATTCCTAGTGTTATAGAAGACATTTATTATTAATTTCAATTTTCCTCCGTTGTATTTTGGAATATTTTGAATTTTTTAACAGGCACTAAATTGGCTATAAAACGATAAAAACACTAGTTACATTTTCTTTCATTTATAAATAATCAGCATTACTTATCAATGGAATGAGTTGCAAAAAATCCACTATAACGTAACTAAAAATGATTGTTTTTTCCTATAAATCTTTAATTTTCATTACAAATTAATCGCAAATATTGACTGCAAAATTTACTGTTAAATAAATTACTCATAAATCATTGCCAGCATTTTTATTATAGAGTTCTATATTACCAAAAAAAAAACACAACAGAAAATCGAAAAACTATCCCAAAAATGAAAAATAAAACGATAATCGGTATGCACTTATGTATTGCGAATATGGAATTCAACATAACGATATACAAGTACAATTTAATAGAGCCATTTATTTTTTAATTTAGTACGCCGACAAACATAACGTACCATTTATATGTTTTAGCATGAAATTATGTGAATATTCAAACATACTGTGAGTATTTTTAAGACTTTTTAGTTGTATATATAATCTGAATTTTACAACAGTGTATGGATATGAGACAAGTTTTACAGGTAGACACCACCACCACCACCAGATCCTTTCCAGTACAATATTGTAAAAATTTATTAAATGTTAAATGGCTAAAGAACACGTACACATATGTACGATATAGGTGTACATTCGTGAAAGTTCATATTTATAAATAAACAGATTTATTTCAACTTAAGCTCATTATTAATCAAACTACAGTTATTACTTCTACGTATTTATTTACTTGTTTACTTAAATATAATTGTAATAATTGCTAATTTATTTATTTATTAGTAGCACCAATTAACAATTGAGAATCTCTATTTGATCAAGCACCAGTGTATTTATCCTTTATTTATGTATGTAACAACACACATCAAATAAATATTTGTGAACGATTTATACGACTGTAGTTCGTGTTCACGAGTACTTACTTGTGGTAAAATGACGGTTTACAAGACCCTTAAAAACTTTATTGAGAATTTAACACTTAGAGCATGAATAGAACCATTTATGTTTTACTAGTTATTTAAAACTTGCGATGAACGATATATTAACTACAAGTAACACTTCATAGGTTTTTTTTTGCCCTCATTCAATTACATTTTGCGTTGTTTTTTTTTTTTCGTTTCCAATCAAACAATGCACACCTTCTATTTACTCTTAATTGCATCGACTGGGAAGGTATCTTTTTTGTTTGGTAATATTGAAGATCTTGTTACTGAAACCATTGTCAGTCGACAACTATAGCCCCGAACATCCTTTAGAATTACACTGATAACATGTAATGGGAGGCCGCGAGATGTTTGTAAATTCCGTTTTAAACCAGCTGATATACATATAGAAGAATGTGTATTGACACAGCTTAGTCACCCCTGCTGGTGCTTTCTAATCTAATAAAAGCTACATGCAAATGAACGAGTTCAAATAAAATGTTCCCGGTTTTCGGCACTCGGAAAAATTCGACAAACTAAATTTCCAATTTCCCCTCACATACTGTCATGCGGATGAACGCTATAACTACGTGATGGTTTTATTTAATGCAAAATCACTTCCAATCGATCTGGCTCCAATCGTTAGTTACAACTAGGTAAAAATTTGTGCCAAAACAATTGCTAATTTACTATAGTTTTGATGATTTTCCAATCGGGTGCACTTGTTACCAGTAACTCGTCGATGTTCCCACCATTTCCCACATATAGGTACGTGACTGAAGTGTAATTTTCGTTTTGAGTAAATAGAAACACAAAAGTAACCCGGAAAAATAATAGGACTTTTTGTTCTAAGGGGGGAGGGTTGGGTGTAATATTTTCTTATTCAGCGTTAAGTGTGAAAGCGTGTGCAAGATAAAAGATTGGTATGGGATTAAACAACGTGCCTTTGGGTCGATAGAGAAGTTCAAGTATTCCCTTGACATTATTCCAACAAATGTTCATTGCTTTATAGAAGCACGCTTTCGAAAAGTCAAGATAACTTTTGTCTATATATTCCGTTTCCACGTGGTAATATTTACTTTTCTTTCAATGTTTCCTTTTATTTTTGATAAAATTTTCTATTAAAACAATTAAGTATTAAAATATTGGAAATTTTTAATAGCCACCAAAAAAAAAATGGATTAATATTCATCTTTAATGTAGATACATTGTTGCTGATATAACGTTAAAATTATGCTTAACATGTGACATTTAAAACGACAACATTCACACCAATAAATTTTCAACTATCCTATTTTATTCTATTTTGAAATTTCAACTAATACTAAAAATATGTCCAGAAATATTATTTATCGTTTTTTTTTTGTTTGGAGAATATTTTCCAAAAATTCCAATACTTGAATATTATTCGATATATAATAGAAGAATAGACGACTAGTCGAATAGAGACCAGCCTCTTAGGTCACGATCTCAATTTTCCTGAATGTGTATTGGAGAATTTCGATGACTCCCAAATATTGGACGTGATAGGAAGGCAGAACATTCCTGGTTTTATTAAATGCCATCAAATAACTAAGATCAAATTGTCTGGGACCTATCAATTTTTCATTAAAACCCTATCTAATTTTCTTAAATAAAACAAGTTGGTCTGAGTTTATATGTCCAATACAAGGAGCCCTCGACATGCCGATTTGTCATTAATATCCCAGTTAGAATTATTAAACCACATTTTCATCTGTCATTTATTTTTACTAAGTTTTGGGCCCGTTTTTTGATAACTATTACCGTCTCTGAGATCTGAGCGTGACATACGAAACGAAACTAATAGCAGCTTCCTCTTGAAACTAATTTCGACTGCAATTTTATTTATTTATACCTACCAACAAAAAAAAATGTAAACTATTTATTTTAGTCCGTCAATTTAGAGAAGTTCCATGCTTGTTCTATCGTGGCTAGATCAATGGAGTTTCAAGTTGTTTTTCTTGTATAATAATGAAGTGATAATAGATATTACGAATAAATTTTCACTATAAACGAAACGAATCATAGTGTATTTATTTGTGTTTTTAATTTAAAACGGAAAACCCCAAAAAAAACTACATTTTGGCTAACAATTACCTATTATCTGATAGAATTCTATTTGTTGTGTAAATGTTTAATAGTGTCAACTGATACTATCTATATAAAATAGAAATAAAATTAAAAATTTCGAATAGATCCATTAACACAAAAGTATTCGATTGCCACATGTCTATAAAAACAGTTTTTAATTAACACAGGAGAAAACAAAGAGGAAAAAAAAAACAAGATAGAATTCGTTATTAGCTTAGTTTTTCTATTTGGATATAAAATTTCTTGTTCGTATATTATTAGAGTAGTTATTTTAAAGTTTCTTCCGTGTGAAAAATACATTCTATATCGTATAGAGTTCAATATAAGTGAAGTGATAACAAATTCGGATGCAGGAGCAGGTTTAGTCATTCTTTGAGATGTGTTGTGAGTCAACAACATTTCTGTAAAATGATAGCGATAGAAATCTCCATTTTCTTAAAAATCGTTCCCTGCGTATAAACAATATTTTTTGATTTGTTGTAATAATTGAATAAACTATAATCCTATTGCAAACTTAGATATGAAATTGATGTCTTTTTTTGTTTGTATGATTGGAGAATCGACAAGTCAAGTTGACGGTAAGCTGTTCTATTTACATAAAAATGCATTTTTGATTTTCGTTTCTTATCTCCGATATTTCCTAACATTGTATATTGAAAGTGTGTCTGAGAGAGAGAGAGAGAAATACACATTGGAGATAAGAATTCAAATTACATAAATTCATGCATTTTAAAGCATGCAGATTCCTCACTTCCCGCATACACATTACTTTGCATCTTTTAACATTCAACCATATATAGATATAGATATACGTATATATATAATATGTATATATATAAGAGATAGGGCTTATTTCCCTACAGTCCAGTTTCTATTCGTGAACCGAATTTTCCTCTTACAGAATTATATTTCTTGCAGATAAAAGCAAAAGGCACGAATGGAGCCAAGATTACGTAGGTTCTCCTTATATTACTATTCTTTCCAACCAACCCACTATACATACACACAGTATAGCTCAGGTTATCTTGTAAGGAAATTGCAGCTAAACGAGAATTTATGTTTATAAAGTCCGTATCTTTTTATCAATTCACCAGTACCGGGATTATTATAATACATAATGTTTTCAGGTAATCCCGGACTAAATAGTGTAAGTATAGCTGCAACACATTTTTCTCCGGTTTCTTTTCTGACTCCTAGCCAATATTTATACTGATTAAGGTAGGAAGAAAATTTCGATCTGCAACATGTAGTTGTTTGATATTATTGTAGAATAAATGCACCAGTTGTGTATAATTGGCAAAAACTGAAAATTATAGAAAATTAAATATTCTACCCCCCATTTCATATACAACAACTTTAATTGTAATTTTATGCATATTTATACTATAATATCTACTGACTTGTTTTCCGTCTGATTTCACATACAAATACACTACCAGTAATAAAATAATATCTCTCATAAACATCCATACATTTATATCGTTAATTTTACGCAAATTTTCAACGCTTTTCATTCAAATTTATGTTAAAATATTTGCAATAGATACTATCGATTTTTGTTTTTGTGTTTTGTTGTTGTTATTTTTGTTAATTATAAAAGCTGCTCCCTCTATTTATTAATATGATTTTAGCTGGAAAGTCATTTTTGCAGTTTACATTGTACAGCTGGTTGTACGCGCTTCGGTAAGTCTTAATTAAAGTAGGTAAGATCCCGTACCTTCTATAGCGCCCACCCTCCACTTCAATTGCCAGATGGAACGAACGAAACCCTCTACACTTTTTAACAAGCTGGAAAGTTTCTACTATAATTTCATCATAGCTAAAAGTCGGACTATATTGGACAAAGATTACTTTGTTCAAATATTCCGCGTCTCCCATCCCTAAAAAAAAGTGGTTGAAACTTTTGTAATATTTTTCATTATATTTACATATGTACCTAGTATCTGAGACATAAAAAGGCGCAAAAAGGACGAACTATAATGTTGTACATAAAATTGTTGTAATTATTCACAGCCGGCGCCTAAGGGATCATTCTTGTAATTAAGTTTTAGGTAGAGTTACATCACATTTATTTGCAAACCACCCTTAATATCTTCTATATTTCTAAACTATCATTCTTATTGCTAGCTTTATATAATGTGCAAATTGAAATAAGGTAGCAACCTGGGAGTTATTCTGCAAACAAAACAACACAGTCTACCATCTACCATGAAAATACAGGTGTTATGTCTGGAAAAAGTGGGGAAATTTAGAATTTCCATAATAAAAATCGCTATGTATTGTACATATTAAAGAGAAAAAAAAATCCAGAATTGGTCAATTTCACATAGATAACAGTGGAAAATGGTGTAGCATTCCAATGGCCGTCGTTGTTGTATAGAAGGGGGAACGATGATCCGTTTTATATTCAACATCGACCCCTCTTCACTATCACCGTTCATATTTACAACAGAACGGTCGACTGAGGGTGTATGCATGAATGTGTATGAGTGTGTGTCTGCGTGTATTTGTCTGTGTGTATGTGTGTGTTCACCATGTACACATCCCTACTGAATCCTCTCCAGAATATATGAATATGATGGTTTCTGAATCATAATCTATGATGTTGCGTGATGAGAAATTATATTTATTGATGTCGATATCCTTTTCCTCCGACCATTTCTACCTATGGTAGTTGTAACTATGACGCATGCAACCAGTTACTAATAGTAATCTTCATCATTATTGTAGATTTCGGGGGTTTATCCTATAGTTGTTCTGGGACAACTTTATGTGAAAACAAATCTAATAATTTCAGGGTATTACATCAGCAAAACTACATAATTCACATTACATTTCCTAACATGACTTGGTTTCCGTGTAATGTTTAAAAGCAAATTGGTCATCAAACCATTTATCTTTAATGTATCGAATAATTAATAGAGTGTTAAAGTTGTAGTTGTACAACAGCGGGTTCACGTTTATACACTTGCATTGCAAAATACACGTGGATTAGCACTAAAATCTAAAAAAGAATCTACATTAATTAAAGATTCTAGTTAACGCCTCAACATACTTAATAAAAAAAAATTTAAGTCTCTGTAAATGGCTTGATTTATTCGTCGGTTAGTTATTTCGTACAACACATTTTTGACATGATAAACGGTTTATACATGCCAGTTGAATATTTGAACAGAAACGAAGAGGAGGACAAAGTGGACTTCAAACGAATTTCTAAGATAACCGAATATTTATAAATAGTGAAATAAATTATCGCATCTAGTCAATAATACCAATAACATAGAAATACGTTATCTATATGTTCGTTTTAGAACAATTTTGGAAATCAAAAGCAAAAAAAAACTGACCTCCGTTTTTATAAAATCATGATGGAACAGTCAAAAAATGTCACACTTCTAAATCAAGTTTTTTTTTTTAATAATTCGGTTTCTCCAAGCTCATTTTAATTGGAAATCTGCTTTAAAATTGATCAATTATTTCCAGTCGCTATAGTATAAAATAAACTAACAACTCCTGTGAATAAACTAAATATTTATTATAATATATAAAAATTAATATCCTTATTGGATAAGAAACGGCTCCCTTGAGGATGTTTTATGTTATATTCCCTAAAGTTTATTTATAAACAAATTAAAAACTAGCTAAGTTAAATAAAAAGCAACAAAAATTGGGATTTTTGTTAACCCTAGATAGGTAGGTAAGCTGCGATTTTATGGGAGATAAATAAATCACAATCTTTACTAAAAAAATGTCTATTTTTATTTTACGTACCTATTTGTTTGTCAGTAAAGGCTGGTATACCTTTTGCAGTGCGTACTAGAATCATTTTGTTTATCGATTTATGTCGTAATATCATTTAAGCAAAAGTAACCATAAATGTTGGATGCTATAAATTAACTTGAAACTAAAAGATATTGCTTAAATGTTTGTCTTATATACTCTATATAATAATATATATATATGGAGTACATAACAGACTGCGTGTGCACAGCTGCCCTTGACTAATAAGAAATATTACTTGAATATATTATCCAATTTGCTCACTACCCAGTTTCTAAGATGCTTTTGATACAAAAGACATTGAATACACTTGCCTTCAATATTACGACATTTATTACAACAAATTCCAAACTTACCCTTCAATAAAGGGCCACTTAAATTTGTTTTCTATATTGCCACAGGAGAAGCAAAACTTAACGATTGGGGCGGGCGATCTAAGATTTCCAAATGAAGAGCCAAAAATTACCAATATTAGTTAATTAAACTTTGCAATAGGTATAGGAGAACATCAGCACATCTTCACTGATCGTGTTACTATCAATGACTGGCAACAATAAATATACCTACAGTTGAGAATTAGTACCTGTGCCCTTATAAAAAATTACTGCAATGACCTCGAATCCTTTTGGTACAAAAAAACGGTGTTTTATTGTCATTTAGTGAAGGGTTAGGTTGTTTGCCCTTAATTTTATTTTTTAACTATAAACCTTTCCTACAATAAATTCCTCGGTCCAGTTCTCAGGGTCGTCGTTAAAAAAAGGTAACATTTATAGTTATAGTCGTTTAGTATTTGGGACCATATTTTCCCAATATTGGTATTTATTTGATTATTACGAATAAAACCGGCATTTTCAATATTTTCGGTTATTTTACTTGAACAGACATTGCTTTTAAAGTAGATATCTGGTTAAGTTTAATCCTTTCAGATAAATTTTTGTAAAATTGTGTAACTTTTGGCCCAAATTCAACCGGAAGAAACCCATCCTATAGTGTCATACACACAACTAGTTATAATTCTAGATAACCCCTTTTCTAGTTGGTATGTGGTCTTGTGTTGTAGTTCTTTAACCAGAAGTCATAAATTGTGCATCAGTTACAAGGATACTGTCAAAATTACGTTCGGTCAATTCAACCCTTTTTTTTACAATTGCTCTTGTCCCTGTCCTTGCGTCAAAAGGAGTCAACTGCAATAAAATTCTTTATTCCTCCCCCGGTTTTCTTAAAAATCTTTCAAGAAAGAGACCTAACTATATCTGTATGTTGTAGACGATTTTTTTTTTAAGAATAATTGCTGCTTGGAAGTGCTATTACTTCAAAACCAAGTTTATTGTCCTGAAAAACAGAATGACATCCTCTTTATATGCCGTAATATAGTAATAGTAATCACTGTGGTCTTACTACCGGAAAGTACGCTTCAAACGCAAATATTTAATGTAAACGTAAATAATAATGATCCAGATAAGGGACAATATATTCGAATTTATTTGCAATTTTAATTCATTTTTTATTATTAGTGGTTTTTTACAGTTTTTAGGGTTTTGTCCCTTAAACAAAGACCGGTACCATTTAAAAACCACTTATAAGATGGATAATCATGAAAAATTGTGAAAAAGGCGATATTGATGCAAATTGGGGGTGTAATGGATGGACTTCACAAAAACCTCCGGTGCTAAGGGATGATTTAGAATTTACACAAATTAAACTCGGTACTGAAAATCCATTGAAAAAGCTGTCTTATAATATAAACTGGCCAATCCGAAAGATGTCGTTATTTTATCGACGGCAAAGATTTTACATAGGACTTTAATTTATACGAATTTCGGTTATAACGAAATATTTCCATTAATTTCTTAAATGTTGTTATAAACAAAGACTTCTGTATTTTAATCGTTTATGTTAATTTTTTTGATATTTATCAAGTTGAAGAATTTGTAAAAATCATTACCTATCTACATAACTATCTTACCCAACAAAAATAATTAGGAATTACGCATTTACGTTAATTGACCAATCTCACACTATACATAATTTATAAATAACGTATAGCCATAAAGAATAATTTGTTTTTCCTAAATAAACAATAGTTCATATTGTTAATTATTGTAAATATTAGGTAAGGAGGAAACTTTCATATTAATTACCCATTTTCATATAAATTTTCATTTAAAAAATCTTATTTAATTATAAATATTTTGTTGGTAAAACTGAATGTTTGATATGTATAACCAGTACTGGTACTAAATCTTGAAAATGTCAATATCCTACTAATAAATAATTGCAACAAAGTAATAAAAATAAATTATATAAATAAAGAAACAATTATTCTATTGTATAGTTAGATTTTATTATGTATTTTATGTTTATTTAAATCAACAATTTGAATAAGTTCCTTTATTTTACATAAATATACTTGCATTACATGCATGCAATTCAGTTATCACACTCTAATCATTTATCAAACTATAATTCATGACTGCATTTGTAAATAATGAAACTATTAACAATTGTTATACTAATTAACCTTTAATTTCTATTGCTAAAATGCGCGATTATCATTAATTCATAACGGATTTATTATAATAAACACATGTTTATCTTAAGTCATTTAAGTCATATCTATGTTGCATTTGAATCAATTTTCTAACAGAATCATCACTACTTGACTTAATTTTATTGTTTTGTAGACAAAAAATTAACTTAATTAATGATGATTTGTTACCGATAAAATTAACTAAATTTGTCTGTTGTGGTTGTTGGTATTGTTGTTGTTGTGATGACCTACCTCAATGTGGCGTCGCGACGACCAAACTACCCATTGTTAAAATTATATCTGGATTCACCAAATACACCAAAACAGAAGTCAAACAATCCCAAAATTAAGCAAATTTTCAATTTTTTTCTTGATTATCATCAGATAGTCAAAATATTTAGTGCACACAATTGTTACAATTTTTGATTAGTTTTGATCGACCCTTTACAACAAATAGTCGTCAGATACTGGTTTACTGGTTTTTGGTGGACTTTTTTGTGTCTGTGTGTATACTTGTTTTGGATTTTTGAGAGTTTCGGTCCCGGATTCCATGTTGTTGGGTTAAAATGTGTCTGTCGGCCATGTTGAAAGATATCGACCAACTAGAGAACTGGTCGGCTACGCCCAGGTGTCATTGTCTCTTTGTGCTTTAGGGCTATTGTTAAATACTATATAAAACTGTGTGTCCCTTATGACTACTGTCTGTACTGAACGAACAGTTTTGTCAAAAAAGGACACAACAACAAACAAAAAAAAACAATAATCCTCCTAGGAAAGGTATGGGTAAGTTGCCAGCTGCTGTATCTATCTAGTCGATTTTTTGTTGATATAAAATGTGTTGAACTATTATTGTTTAAATTTTGAGTTATATTGCGAAAAAAGATGGGGATCCTCTTTGTTTTTATTACATTGTTTCAGTTAGTTCACCTAAATTTATAGTTATAGTGTAATATACTGTTATTATTATATATAGAACGATAAATGTCATTTATCTACTAATAATTACATCTTAATATCTTATCACTCAATTTAATTACAATTTTTATATAATTTCTTTTTAATACGTATACAAATTAACTGCGAAATTGAGTTAGAATATTAAGAAATTGTTATGAAATCAATGAAATATTTCACAGTTGACTGGACACAAAACCAATGTCGTGTAAATTCGATATTAAACGATTTTTCTAGCAATAAAATTGCCATTGAGGCAATAAAATATTTTAATAGCGGTTCGGTTAACCACAGTTCAGATATTAAAGATTGTTTTATGGTAAACAATTAAAATAATCACATTTGTTGACAAATCAAGCATTTTCGCCACCAAATAATCTACAGGTCTATATAAAAAAAAATAGTCACTTAAATTCCAAACGGTAGCTTATTTGTTTTCCTAATAACTGTATTAAACACCTTTTTTTTCGAACAGGAAATTAATAAATTGTCTAAAATGACCACTAGTTGTAAATACTACCTCATCCACTACCTTGACAGTGAACTAAAAGAAGGCAAACGGTTTACAACCTCTTTTATGGGGTAGTTTTGTTGGGTTATTAGAGAAGAGTCAAGTAATACTAGTAGTAGTTCACAGTAATACAGAAAAGCCGCAATAAAATATGAAAAAATGAAATAAAATGATCATTATTTGTGAAAATCGTGAGTGTCTCTTTTTAATTGATTATAAAACATCCTTATAGTTTTTTTTTATTGTAAATCATTCATTGGATTTTCACTAAAGTGACGATTTGTTAAAGAGCCCCATTTAGAATTATCTCAAATATTTGATCAAAGATAAGCAAAGTTTTTAGAATTCATTAGTTAATGGTGTTTACGTAATAATCATTAATTCTTATTGTTTCGTTAATTTTCGGCTTACTAATTCATCAAATTTGTAAAATTATGTAAAAGAGGCCACTGTTTTGTGGTTTTTAATAAAGCTATCGAAATATAGTGTCTACTTTGTCAAATATAGACTATAGTCATAGTGGCTTGGCACATAAGGGTGTGAGGTGTTGTCAGAATATTTTTGGGAGTTAGTCCGCAACATTTTTCGTGTATACTCAGATCCTGCAAAAGAGGCATAGTGATTGTATGTTTGTCAACTCCATTAGCAAAGCGTGCCCATATTTAGGACACGTGACAGTGTCCATAATTGGTATATGTATGTAACTTTTATTACTACACCGACTGATAAGCTTTGCATATAAAACTGTACATACACAAAATACAAAAGCATCAACTTAATGTTAACAAAATTAGCTTTCGATTGGTGTATAAAAATAAATTTTTTACATGAATTTATCAATTTGGCGCAACATTAAAAGTAACATGTGTGATTTAATAATAAATCTCGAAATTTCTAATTTGTACAGTCATCGTTTTCTCAAATCTCCAAACAACCCCCCTTTTAGTGCCCATAATTGGTAAAAATACAATAGTTGTTCTAACTGTAGTAATATCAAACTATACCTACATGTTTTTAGCTTCCATATTTTGGGGAAAGACCGAAAACGCGTGATCCCTGCAGTGACACAACTAAGGGGATGCACGATCACCCCTTTTTGGTTGTGTCATTGGATACCTGATTTTTCATCCACCTTATTTCTCAAACTGAAGTCTGTCAAAGTATATGTAACTACATGGTAAGATTGCGCTTTCTGATATGTACAGAAGAAGATATTTCAAGCTCTCCCTTTAGATGATTCCGGTTTTTACCTACTGACTATGGTATTGTTCAAAAAAATCGTCAGTTCCGATACCATAGACAGCCAACAATACACCCTGTCCAAATTATTGTCAAAAAAGTCAGCCTTACCTAATCATTGATCACGAATTTTATAAATATTTTCATGTCACATGTATATCGATTGCAATGTAGAATGATAATGAAGATTATCTGCTGCGGTAGGTAGTACGACTTGTGTATACGTATATTTGTAATATTTTTAAAATTTATTTAATTAAAAACCTTCAAGTTTACGTTTGTTATTATCTAAATTACGTATAATAAAATTAAAATAAAATAGTGAAACTAATTAGCAATTTATAATGGAATTAATTGTTTTCAACAAATTCTTTCTTACAAGTTCCTTTATTTTAAGATTATGGAAATACTGAATTAATTTCAGAGATTGTGCTTCATAAATTCTACTAAAAAATAAATTGGAAATTTTTGCTCTACTAAAATAGAGCTATATTTGAACTACTAGACAAATATCAAGGATGCAGAACACTATTTTTCCTCTACATAGATGAATTGCAACCCTTAGTTTACTTCTTGCAAAATTATAGAGATGTCGCCAGGATTGTCGTCCTGGCAATTGCATCTCCGATATATTGAACGGATGGTTGGAGGGATGATCTTTCAGATATGTCCATACTTTTGAAAAAGCGCCAAATTCAAAATGATTTTTTTTTTTTATTCACATTCAACTAGATGAAATTTATAAAATATTATCGAATCAGTTGTTGTCGTCTTATAGAGATTTGAATAAAAATCCTGCTATCAGACTATAAAATCTGTTTATTGTCTATTAGGATTGTCGTAATATAGTTTGAGATTATCCTCTTTAAGTCAATATGAATAACATGAGATTTCTGTATGTGTGTGCATGTTTTTGTTAGCATATCATCCAAAAAATTGATAGAATCCGTTTATGGTACAGCAAAGACAGGAAAGTCGGTTTCTGTAAGTTCTTTTTGAATTGATGAAGTTTTCTAATTTGCATTGCTAATGTCAAGACAATACTTTAGAAGTTACGACGTTTTTCCAACTAATCTTCGGAGAATTTATTTCTTAAATCGGTTTTCTAAACATTTATTACTAGTCCTCTCCATATAAATGTTTGATAGCATTGATCCATTGATTTCTTTTTAGATTAGAAAGATTTATGGTTCCTGATAATAGAATAACTGTTTATTCTTTTTTGTTTTGATTAGAATTTTTTACAATCATAAATTTCACTATTAATTAATAATTTAATTTTCCAGTGATTGTATTTTCTGAAAAAATATTTCTGTACGACTCATTGTCAGTCGAGTCCACTTTCCTGGACGACCTACCAGAAAGTTCAACAATGGATCGAAGAAGCATTTCAGCAGTACTGGAACTTGAACGTTCACAGCTGCAATGGATTTTCAAGCCAATCTAGACCTAATTTTTATAATTATTTATAATTATTTCAATTATAATGTATAGTTTAAGAAATAAAAATTTACTATAGCTAGAATAGCTTATTTTCCTTCTTTCGAACCGATAAAGTGCATAAAATTAACAAGTTATTGCTGCTTTTTTATAGAATCTAGTCACCTTTGAAATTATATTACTGAAACCTTATCTAAAACCATCGTATCGTATCAAATAACTGAAAAATTTGACTTGAAAACTTTGATCGTTTAACCAGTTAAAGTTATCATTTTACAGACAATTCATCTCACCTATTTGTGTGTCGTCTGTTTTGTCTCGTGTCGATGATGACGATGATAATAACGATAATAATAATAATAGTAATAATAATGGTGTAGTATGTTACGTGCGATGACAGTTTGATAATATCGCCTATCATTTACGCATGGCAAGTTAAGGATGATACAAACACACGTTGTCACGATTGTGTGTATATGGATGGATCCGTCAGAGCCAGACACCAAATGACGAACGCAATGGGGCTGTGGATGACACCGTACTTAGTAAAATAACCACAGAATGGTCATTTACAGTTTTATGACATCTTTCAGTGCCGCCTTCGCCCAGATTTTATCTCAGAAGTCGGGCAATGTGAAAAGCTAGGTGGCAGTCTTATTTTATGATCAGCGATGTCATAATGATATACGAAATACTGTGCTCATTTTTACGAGTATTTGTAGAAGAATGAATTGCTAAATACATATAATAAAGTTTTGGAAATAGATAATCAAATACGTTTATAAATTGTTATATTAATTTCAATAGATTTTGTTTAATGAACCTTTCCCGCCTCAGAAACCTATCACACTGTAGAAATATTGGATATTGATAATATTAATCGTAACATTAGTTGAGAATTTTGCTGATCGTATGTTTCCATTTTCTAGGTTGAATGTTTAATAAATATCCCAGTTAATGGTAATCTGTTTGTTCCAGGTACGGGTGAGATGGGAGCATCGATAAGGTAGGTGGTCTAATTTAGGCACATAGAACCCATAATTTTGATAATCGGATGATAGAGGAGTACAAATTTGAGAAAAAAAAATTATAGGTGTTACAGATCTCATAAATTCGTTTTACTTCTACTAAACATGAATTGCGTGACGATAACACCAAGCTATAGAGATAAAATAAAATCGTATAATATAGAGTAAGGTCAGCATCCGATAATGTTGTAACTAGCTAGAGTTTGGTCAGCCCAAATTTGTATTTTCAATTGTGTTACGTTTCATTTCGGCTGTTCACAGATGGCATTACTGAAGCCATATCGTGTAAAAATACTCCGAACACGCTCCAGGTCTCGAGAATTTTTATATTTACTACGGTTTATAAATAATGTATATACAACATTTCATTACGTCTCTCTTTTTTTTGTTGAAAATTATAGCAATATTTAGTGAAAGTGATGTGAAAAAAATTGGTGTGATAAAGATATACAATATACAGATTCGTTAGTGGGACGGAATCTGAAAACAGTTCAAACAGCATCATCAACAACAACAACACAGCACAACAGTGGCAACGAGCGATTGCGTGCATGACCGTGTTGATGTTCGGCGTGCATCGAACGGCATCAGACCAAGTCTGGCCCCCCATTGGCCGGGGCCGCACCTGCTCGGATTGGCGCGGTCGTGGAGGGGCGCCATTACCGCTCTAGTACCGTGGATAAGGCATAGAGGGCTATAGACTGAACATACATGGGTCATAAAGGATTCGAAGAAGTAGAAGAGAAGGACGCGTAAGAAATTCTCTGCTATAGGGTTAAACGACGCCGTTCAAATAGCTTTAAGTGCGCGATCGTAAAGCGTGTGCGGTGATAATCATATGGACTATGACAACCAGTGCGCTGTGCAGTGATCGGGACCTTGCATGTCAGCAATGAGTTCCAAATTCATTATTGATAGCATGCTACCTAAGTACCATCAACAGTTCCATCACCAACAGCTGTTCCAAAGTCCTGCCACCACAGCATCAATTGAAGCCAGCCTCGCGTCCGTCGTCAATTACAGCTCCTCAGGATCGCCGAGCGGCTCATCACCGCAGCATTCCAGTAGTAGCGCATCATCAACATCGCCCGCCTCTAGAATGTATCCATATGTGTCAGCGGCGACCGCCGCCGCCCACCACCATCATCAACAACAAGCAGCGGCGGCTGTTGCATTTGGAGCAGCCGCCGCTTCCAGTTCAATGGTGCCGGGCGCCTTTTCTTCTAGTGCCAGCACGGCAGCTTTAGCCGCTGCAGCTGCTGTTGACGCCGCCGCCGCCGATAAATCCTGCAGATATACAGCCGGTCTTACCGGTAACGTAGCACCTACAGATTCAATGGTAAATTATACTCTTGGCCATCACCATCAAAATGGTGCTGCAGTTTCCGCTGCCAGTTCTGTCAGCGCTGCTTCCGCCTCAATGGCTGTTGCGGCGCAATTTTACCATCAAGCAGCTAGCGCCGTCGTTGACCCGCTCAATTCCTGCTCGCAACCAACCGCCCCTGGTGGACAACCCATCCCTGATATACCCAGGTATCCCTGGATGTCAATCACAGGTATCTATATTTATTATTGACATTATAAAACTGTCAAGTTGTAACCATTTTTATTGACTGTCCATAAATAGCCTTTTATGACACAATACAAAACAACAACAAAGCATTGGGCATTGTTGAAGATTTTCTATTACCTACTATTGCCACTTGTTACTATGATAATGACTCTAATTATATTACTCATAAAGTTTTTATAATGCTTTAAAATAAGCACATTACTGTTCTATACCGACGGCAAACGTTTACCTTAATCAAGCCATTTACTCCCTATTGAATTTGAAGAATTCGATCGCTACTAAAAATACTAATAAAACATGCGTTTAATGGCTATTTAGTGGGCAATAACAATAAAACTAGTCATAAAAATGCACCTTCAGTGCAGACACAATTTCATAATCGTTTGATTGAAATTTTTTGATTGTTTAAAAGGAAGAATACACTCAAAAAATTCTTTTATTAATTCTTATTTTTTCAGACTGGATGAGCCCATTTGATCGAGTGGTCTGTGGTGAGTACAATGGTACATAACTTTTTTTTCTTTTATTAGCTATTAATTTAATTGTCCTTTAACATAGATATAATATATTTATAATTATTCTATAATTATCATTTAAAAAAACCAAACAATTTCAATAATGGTTCAATTAAGTTTAGTCCCTTTTTAATTTGATCGTTTTATTTTTTGTTTATTTATTTTAATAAAAATAATTAATCGTACAACCATAAAAATTCAAATGTAGACATAAAATGACGGATATTAAAATATTTTAAACATTTTAGTCAAAATTGAATGAGGCATCGCGGTGCATTGTGCGCAGGACCGACTTTTTGTTTAAAATTGAGCATATAAACAAAAGTGAAGACTGTTTTAAATCTCGTACACTTTAAAATACAAAAAAGAGATTTTTGTATTTTAATAATAATAATAATGATAATAATTTAAAGTAAAATTAAATTTGAAAATAAAATATTTTCGATACAACAACGGTTTATTGAACATTTGCTATCCAGACTATCATATATAACAAATTCCACAAGCGACCACTTATGTCAACCCATTCATTGTCTCTCGTGCTTTTATCTTATTGTTATTTTCATTTAATATTGGAACAGTTTCATTGTTTGTTTGCAGTTGCTCTAAACGATAATTTAGGGACGATATGAAATGATTAGTTCCTTCTCGAATCTATTTTCCCTCCAAATAGAAAATGTACATATAATGTATCTTTCTTTAGTCCTATAAGTATAGTTATTTTTGTCAATGGTTGGTCTAATGTCATTTATTAGTTTGATAAACGATCAACGACTGGGAGAGTGTATGTCGTCTGAAATATTAATTTAATAAAGTTCGGAAGCAATCTTTATGTTAAGATTAAGGACATTGTTGTATATTTGTGCCAGCGGGTTGTTGCATCTCAATAGAGGAATAAAAATAGTAATGAGATTCAAATACTGAAAATTAGTTACAGAGAATTGTGTAGACACTACGAGATTGCTAAAAAAATCGTTCAAAGGCTGAAAAGGAAAAGATTTTAGAAAGTGCCCTGATTTTTTGGCAATAAATCTTGATACCTGTGTTTTCTCAAAATATCGAACAAAAGGGGTGAAAGCACTGATCGACAAAAAAAACTCAACTTTTACCCATCCTTTTTTTCCGTTTAGAAAAGATTTGCAAGGTTAAAATGCCAATAATTTGCCAATTTTCGGTAGTGTTCCATTATCGAATCTCTCTTCTCAAAACAACGTTACCTTCTCAATAAACGTACAGCTGCCGAATAAATCCATATTACTTGCAAATATATCTATATATTTCAATCCGTAATGTAGTTGCACGGGAGATGCATACAGTGCGAACTTTGCTGCTATGGCCAACGTTATCCAGGGACGTCTCCCGGGCCCTCTTCAAACTATTTTATAGCTTTTCATCCTCCCGCGCGCGCTCTTGCTCTCTCTTTCTCTCCATGCCTTTACCCTCCACATACCACCGGGGGCGAACAAGCTTGATCGAGGAACCAGGATATAAATTACACTTCTTCATCGTCCCGCTTCCGCCACCATCCACACAGCCTCACACTTGCTTCATCGTCTTCTTGATTCATTCGGGTGCCTAGAGAGATGCCTAGCCATGTTTCCTGCTATTTTCTACCGTCCCCAACCACCACCACCACCGCCTTCGAAATTGGGAATTGTCTTCTACACATTTGAATTACGAACATTTGAACAAATAAAATACAAATCCTTATTCGCGTATATTTATAGCTTGCGACTATCTTACTTACAATATCTCGCTTGTCAGTTTGTTTAAAATCGATTGCTGCAATGTTTGTAGAGATTCTTCTCGTTTGTTGCAAATTAATACCACAAAGGTATACAATACTTGTATCAATAATTCAGTGTTTTTATGGTTAGATCAGGAAGATAAATGAGACCGCTAACTGGTCTGCAAACCGATCGTGGAATTTGCTCAAATGTCGACTAGAGCTACATGGAATTCAATGTGACACTAATGCCTGGTTTATAAAAGTCGCTGTCGTTGTCGTTCAAGAGTACAGGATTAAATGGCGACTTTTATAAACACCTGCATTCACTTTCAGTGACGACAACGACAACGTCAACGCCAGCAACTTTTATAAACCAGGCATTAGACGCGACCTGAAGAAATATATGTGGCATTTTTTCATTTTTATTACATCAACCTCCAAGATTTGCGTATAATTAAGTGGAATTTATTTGATTCATTCAAATATTAGAGAGTTTGATCTCTGTGTAAAAAAAAACGAACACACACTCTAATTGACTTCTGAAATTTCATTTATACGTCTCTCAGTTATAATATATTAGAGAAATTTATATGTTTCTTTACGATTAATTTAAACAATTCAAAAAACGATAAAATTTACAATATGAGTACGTGCCTGCCAAAATAAACATTATAACCACACCTCATCTATATATTATCAATATCCATAAATTCAACTTTATAATATTATAACACGTACCTGGCGTATTCATTTTTAAAAGTGTTGTCGTTACAAAGTAATAAAAAAATCATTCATGCACTAATATTCATTAACTTTATAGTTAAAGATATTACAATGTTATGGTAGTAACCAGTAACATACAACATAGAGAACATCATTTATTATACGAATAGCTTTATTTCTAGAGTATAGATTTTATGGGTTGTTGACAGGGGAATTTTACTGTAGGGTGTAAAACCATTCTTAAGATATCGAGTTAAGCCGTTAAGCCAATTTTGCTTTTATTTATTTGTTCATTTTGCATATGCATGTATCAGATAAACTGGCGCTAACAATCAACTCGTACATGGTTACATATCAGTTAATATGAAATGTTGCCTGTTTTCTTGTGTTTTTGAAATCCAATAAAACCAGCAATTTACTCTATTTACTTCATGTTGTATAAAATCTACATCCGCAATCATTTGTTATATCAAAGGTCATAGGTATTAGTTGATTTTTTTATTATTATTTTACAATTGATACTAACAGTGACAAAGCTGTTTTTATTTCGTGTTTTTTTTCCGCATTTTCCTCTTTTCTTCAACAGCACAATCGTAATAAACTATTGATTAGGAGTGTATTTGTGCTATTTTTTCTTTAGTTTGGTTATTTATAATACAGTTTGAAAGCCCACATTCTTGTAAAACACGTTTTATTCTTCATGAAACAAGTCTTGGATTTCGTACATTTTACAAATTTTATCATAGTCCACCTACATACTCTTCATTCAATAATCAAAACAGAATCCTCTTACCACATAAATCTTTCAGTTTAATTACAAATTCGTTTTTTTTTTCACTTTTCTATACAAAAAATCAAGTCGATAAAATAATTCACTATATTATGTTATAACTAGAAATATTTATAAACAAAATAAGATAACGAATTAATAAACAAACAATCCTAGATTATTGTAAATTTATTGTAATACATCAAGGACTTTTTTTGCTGCTCTACAAGTTGATTTGGAAGAAGAAAAAAACACTAAATTATAGATACAACGGTGTTTTTTTCGGTGATTCGTTTTTTTTTTGTTACGGAAAACAACATATTTGTATGTAAATACAGGACAATGTAGATGAGCGTATTAGATAAGATTAGATGGGTAATTTTGCCAAATTAAATCTCACTTTTTTATTTGTTGTTTAATTTTGTGTGGTTAAATAATGGCTTACTTATACATTGAGTTTCACCAATGAAAATAAAATTTAAATATTGAATGAACCCAGAAAAATCAATAGGTACTATAGGTAAGGATAATAAGAATCGTTGATATGTAATTAACAAGCAAAATTTTATTGAAATTGACAAAATTAGTACCAAAAGGAGAAATTTTAACGACAGTAAAAGCTCGATATTTCGTCAAGTATTAGACCAGAGGTAGTAATTGTTTTTTCGACCGTTGGTGACGAAATATGGAAGATGACGAACTATCGAGTTTCTACTGCACTGATCTGCTCTATAGATTGGCAAAAATACATGCTTCCCCTAACTGAACAGCAAATTGGTGACAAATTTAAATGTGTTTATTTATGAAATACGTAGTTTTGGCTGTAATTTTTTTTGACTTTTAGGCTCAAAGACCTCTTTTTGTTTAGGAAACCATAAATTCACATTCTTTTGAATTACATCTTCGTTCAGTTAACACCTTGATTTACTTCCTAATTAAAAACAAAATCTTGTCTTTAGATAAAATTGTCTTAAATAAAATCAAGCTGTTATCTTCATGGGTATTTCCCTTGCCAAACACTATCCAGATAAAAAGGTTGCCAGGTATTATGAATTCTTGATTATCTTAAAAACTGGTAGGATTGTACAAGAAACATACAGAAAAGGTACTCATTAAACATTGTTAGAAGAATGCGAGAAAATAAAAGTGCTATGATTGAAATATGCCATAGATTACCTTGATTTACTGTAGAATGGTTTTAAACGATAAAATTCTTTGATAATATGTAAATATTGTACGGGTATTAGGTGTAGTAAAGGGTGCTTTTTGAATGAAAAGTCTGTTTTTCACACTTCGAGGATCAGATTTACAGTAAAGTCAGTTTCTTGAGATCTGTCAAACTGAAACGAAACATCTACGTTTCGGGGCCAATTGACCCTTCTTCAAGACTCTGTTGCTAAAAACTTCAGTTAAAAATAAAATCAAATAGATTTTTATCTATTTTTGACTGAAGCTTTTAGCGACAAAGTCCTGAAAAAGGGTCAATTGGGCTCGAAACGTTGAAGTGCTGTCGCATATCTTGATAAATGTGTTTTAAATAAAAAGAAGATAATCTGAATGTTAACTTGTTTGAAATATTTTTTTTCGTGTGACTTTTATATGGTTGCCCATTTAATTCTTTTTCCACTTCATCCCCATTATCTGTTTTCTCTTACATCCAAATATGAGAATAGCGTGTCGTATCCCATCTAGACATTAGATGGGAGACTATAGTAAATGTGTGATGAAAATGAAGTCTTTTTGTTTGTTGTTAATTTTATGGAAATAACACTATCTAGTTGCCGCAAGTGTCGGAATGGCCGCCATAAACATTCCCCTTTAACGCACACACACCCCTGTACTGCTGTATGATATAATTTTCTAGATGAGTCCCTCAACGACAATCGGGTTCTAACCGACGATTGTCCATCGCGAACCAAATGGCCTATAGAAGAGATAGTAGCTATAGTTTGCATAACGGGCTATAGCCAGTATATGCGCTATTGTATGGATCATTTTCCTTTTTTTTATGTTGCGCCCCTTCTGGTCGAGGGCATATCCTTTAGTCCCGTGGGATGTGGACTTTTGTTATGCTGGACACTAGGCTGCTGGACCACTCGACCACTACCCCTCTGACTTGGTCTTGTAATTCAAATGATACGTGATTATCATACCGCCATTGTTTGCAGTGACCCTTTTTTACAGTCAAAATTAACCAATATCTTATTTTTATTACAACTAGTATTATTATGGTTACAGTTAAGTTAAAAAAGTTTATGATTTGTTGATTTTTATGCATTTTCTAACGACATTTTCAACACATATTCGGCTCATTATTGTTACTGTATATCGTAATCGATTGTAGGTATTGGTTAGGTAGTTGAATGCAGGTACCTACAACAAGAGCATAGCATATTACATTGTATCCCACCTGGGAGTCGTATTTGTCGATATGATGTCATCTCATCATATAACCACTCCATTGCCTGGAAACGTTGTTGATACCTACCCCATATCCCATATCCCACTTGTAAATTGTATCATGTTCTCCTTTTTTCTTTTTATTAAATGCCGGAATGCCCCAGACGTTTCATCCGTGTCGTCATATATTTATAAATTATTGTGAGCAATTTCCTAAACCCTAAATTAATTTGACCCGTTGGTGCTATGAGTTATGGGCTCGTATCCATTAGGTGGCATATTGCCAGGCGATTCCAGCGCTTTGGCGGCGTAATTAGAAAGCCTCATCGCACAGCACCGCTCAATAGCGGCCGGAATGTAATTAATAAAGAAGTTAGCCACCACCGCCACCACAGTTTCTCAACAAATGACTTGGAATATCCAAGAATGCCTCCGATATTAAAGTTAATTTTTAAGCGGAACCTTAATAGAAAGTGTACATAATTGTACATGAGGCTTGGAAATGATAGCCTCCTCCTTTTAAGGACACAAAAAGGTCTTTTGGATGGATGTTACTATCAGTAAGACATAAATTATTACAGAGTAATCCAAAATCTCCCTTTCTTCATTGGATTTCTTCCAATAGCCCAAATATTCAAGCCCACATTGATAGCTATAGATTCTTTTGTTGTGTTTAACAATAGATCCCACATTTATTCAAATATAGAAATGTCAAATATTATCTTACTAATAATCTAAAGTTTGAATTAGTAGTTTCCGTTAGTATCCATTATTATCAATACCCATGTAGGCAGTAAGTACACAGATCATATTCATAGATAAAAGTTTATATTTCTCTCCATTCTACAATTTCTATATTTCCAATGATGTTACACAACTCTTTTAGCTTGAACTTCTCTGCAGGGAACAATCGTTCAATGAAACGTTCTGAACAAAATACCAAAAATAGAGGAGGACAATGGCATTTTAAGGTAATAAAAACTTACAAAATGCGAGCTTTGTGCACCGTTAGCAGCGTAGCGACATTGCTTCCATAATTCGACTCATATTTCCAAATCTAATTTGGCAATTGGTGTGTGCATTCTCACCACCACCCTATAGGTTTACGTACCCTCAGTTCGACGTCATTAGACTATCAACCGTCATTATCTCGCACCTCCAACGCATTCTATGTCTGCTTTAAACAGCAGCAAAATGGCGATAAAGTTACGCGAAATGGCTCCTTTACGCGTGTTTATATATCCTTATAGCTTTCAATGTTCATGTTCTCAAGTTGTGCTCCAAAGTGTCTAACCTACATTACACCGGTCCATAATCTTCAGCTATCAACCAGTTTAATCAAAACATAACATTATTTTTAATGTTCACTTTGTTGTACGTGATTCGGACTTTACGAGGCAAATTTTTTGATAAACAAGACTGTTGAATAAAAGAAGCATCACCGGATATCCACTTCCAGGTGGGGTTTATTTTTTTGGAATATCAACATTTTTCTTTGAAACTATTTCCGTTTCCACAAACTGGAAGAAGAAATTTTGTCCAAACAGGCTAATTTCGAATTTCCTGTTTTTCGCATCAACAATTAAATCTAGTTTTTACTGTATAGGACTAGTTTGGCGATTTCTACAAGTTTTTACTGGCCGGGGAAAATAACAAAGTCAGCAATTTAACAACATATATAGTAGGTATACCCAATTCTCTATCAACTATTCAAAGTTTTGTGGGCTTTATCTTGTATGTATCCTAAACATATAATTAAGCACGTTCGGGCGACTCATGCGATATGTAAATGAAAGCTTAGAATGTAGGATCAAATTCGGTAAGTCACGCGAGCTTTCAAGCGTTAATGATATCATAAAGTACCTGGATTACTGCGGTTACAAAAGCTAATGCCATGTAATGGGTGTTGTTATAGAGTGCTGGCCTGCTGCGTCTGTATGTGTGATAATTTGATAATATTAGACCGTTATTGAGGGTAATCGTCTTGATATTTCATAACGTGTTATTATTACGTTTGGCATGCCACTACGCATGTTCTACTATTTATTAAATTGTTTTCATTCTATTATTTTTATTCGTTGTCGTTGTTACCAGTAAAAATGATTCTTATTACTATTTATGAGTATATTTTGAACTGTGATAACATATGATGTTGATTTATATTTTGGAATAGAAACTAGCTTGCAACGTTTTCCTTTAGTTGTAAAATTCCAAGTTCAGTTTCATCTACATAACTAGTTTGACAATGTATACCGTAGAATTGAAATTTTCATAAAAGTAATTTCCACCGCACAAAGGAAAAACAAGCCGGCTCAGACGACTAATAAATTCTGTTGTTAATATATTCTCCTTTTGTGGCAGCCTCTCCAACCATTAATAATGCAATTTGAATTAATCTGTATTGTGACCATAGTCGACATGGCAGGGGTCGGTCCGTCGCCGTGGTAAATTCCCAAAGATAAAGTAACCGCTCTTTTGTGTACAAACAGATACCAGCGATAGGTAGATAGTCATTAATCAAGTGAGGTGCAGACCGCCTAACTATATGGCAACCAACACCAGCCAATCCTAGATGCATTTTTGTTCCAAGACAAATGTTCAGACAGGGTTCGACCCGACCATAAACAACAGCGAAAGACATTTACTCAGGTGTCCATTCAGCAGGGTAGCCTCGCCCACCCTCCACTACTAAATCACATGCATTATTGAACAATAGGGAATGCTTAACTTCAGCCACTATCACAATTACAACATGGCGCCTCCAACAAATTGCAACACTCGTCCCCCTATTCCGACACCCATCGAAATCACCCTTTGCGAATTTTAATCCGGCACTCCCGTTATTGTACAACATACAAGAGTTAACTGGCATTTAGTTTTAAATTAGTTTTAAATTTGAAACAGGGGAACGCCCTATTGGAAACGTAAATCCCAATTAAGTTTATAATATGGAATAATCAGCAAACTCCCCCAATTTCTCATAAATAATGTAATTCACCTATCGAGGGTAAAAAATTGATTTATGTTCATTCCTTGAGCTTTCTTATTAGTGTAAAGCATTAATATAATTTTTTACCGGTCGTGACAGTAGAAATAGTCAGTTGGACTGGCTTGAAATTGTCAAAAATTGCGCCTTCCAGTAAACGAGCGGGCAAAACAGAAAGGGCAAAATGAAATATAAGTTATGAGTTTTAATCTCAGTATCGGTAACTGTGGGGGAAAACACCGAACTATACCATAAATATTGTTGGCTTGGCATATATTGCAACATATTTTTGTTGGAAAGATAACGGGTGCATCCCGTTGTTGTTGTTGCTGCTGCAACTGGCATTACAACGAAGGGGTTGCAAATATATACCGCCCCTGTTTTGAAATACTTCCACATATATTTTTGTGGGGGTATTGTATCAATGGGTGTGTGTATGTTTTGTTGTATGTGTGTGTTGTAAAAGGTTCGAAACACCTTCGGTTTTAACGACATCGTAAACATCTCATTACATGACTTGTAAATCTAACAACTGCTTCTGCTTACACCCGCTGATTTATGGATGTATCTAAAATTAGATACAAACACTCACATCTAACCAATATAATGGAACAATTATTAAACTGTCAAATTTCTAATTCATGATCGTTTGTCGTTTTCCTGTAAAGTGAATGATTTTACGGGTCTCCACCTATAAAACGGAATAATGCCAAGTGGCTCTATTGTGAGTAATTGCTAGATATCCTGAAGTTTGGGGGAATTTTCAAGCGAATTAAGGAATTTCGGACCACTATAAAAATTTTCTAAAGAGATTCAGTTAACGTTATACGGTTATGACGGTTTCACCTTTGCTGATATAAACCAGTTATTGAAGTATTTATTTATTTATGTAAATATATTTTCACCTATCGGCTTTTACAATTTTTTTCTCAGTCAAATAACTTAGCATGTCATCATTTGAAAAATGGCATTCTTTTGAAACAAATTGCTATAAAAAAAATAATACAATAATAGTAATGGATATAGCTATAATATAGGTATGGCTGTTTTATCTTTACGAAAGGAAAAAACTTTCCTCCTTCCATCAGATACGTTTTGTAGGATTACTGTTTCAGTTGGATTGAAGTCTTTTTGACTGTTGAACAATCACAATATCACAAATTGCAGAGGTAGCGGATAAGGGATTTGTATCTATGGGTTTAGCTTCCAAACAAAGAATCCCTAGCATTTCACAATGCTCTTGGCAGCCGTTTGGCTAGTGAAACATTTCCAAGCTATCACAGTTATCGATTGAAGGTTGCAGGGATGTAGAAATTGGAAAATTATTACACACCACCACAATCTTGAAAACATAATGTATTGAACAACCTGCCAGACAATGCTCAATTGCCAATTTCAATATTTTATTCACAATAAAAATGCTTGTTCCAATTTAAGTTTGTGGTCGTTTTTTTTTTTAAATATCAGTTCATCAAAAAAAATTGTTTTCCCAAAAGTTCGATGAAATTGCCAATTTAGTCAAGTTTCCATTAATTTTCGCTAAATTCCGAATAATCTCTTGCATATTTCTAACAGGATTAGTGCTTTTAAATTCAAATCTGAATACAGTTGTGACATGAGCCAAGTGCTATTTACAGATAAACATACGAAGAAGTAAACTGGTCCGTTTTTCATGTTAACGGTACATACCCGTTGACCATAAATGTATTATTATTTAGTTTTGTTGAGTCTTAATGGATTTTCCAATTCAGAATGTCAAACCTGTCAACAACGAATTAGCCATTATTGAAATATTTATAATGTTAAGTGCTTTCTTAAAATATTGTCACAACTTGTACGACCACGACAAAAAAAAAATGGTCAAATAATGTAAAAAAAAATTATAAAACACGAGACTTGAAAAGATTATCAGTTTTATTATTTTAAACGAAATTCTCGATCAGAAACAGAACTTTCATGTTCACATTGCGGCCATTGCTTATATGTATGTATGTGATGACATCCCGTTTCAACTGAACAACAAAGTAAAGATTTTAAAGGCGGCATTCCATTCAATCCACCAACGCTGAAATTTCCAATTACATGGATTTGAATGAAGTCCATTCCATTGCTTGAAACACCATCACATTACTTAGCTAAACTGGCCAGAAAGTCTAATGACTCGCTAGCAATCTTGAAAAACCGGAAAAATCAACAACAACAGCTTTCTTTATTAATTGTTTAGAGGCTTTTTATTGTGCGAAAAGAAACTTAAATTAATTTAACACAAGTGCGTTTAATTCGGATATTTTTCACAATATAAACATCGTTTTTGAATAAATTTAAAAGTTGACAATTGCTGCAAGTGTAGGTAATTGTAGTTTTTAGATTTATATTGAATTCCTACGCAGGCCCTTTTAGATGGTAAAGGTTGATAATTCTTGGAAAAATGTCTTCTTAACTTCCGTGGATGTGTTTCTATGATGATGACTAATTAAATATATGACTTTGTATGGATATCTCGCAGTTGGTCGTGCATTAATTGTAAAATTATGTTTCTCATTCAAATGCAAGCCACAATATCTATATGAAAATGCATACATATAGATATATCTAATATACACATACTCGTATCATAATATAGCTGCATATCCTATCCCAGTAGGCTGGCATGAACCGAGCAAATGAAGATAACGCCACATTATCCTGCCAATGTGTACTTGTATTGCTATTTGTGTATATACATTTACCACCCAGACAATCACCATCCTCCTCCCCATGTCTAAAAACACTATCCAGATAGGAAATGAGCAAATTTCATACTACAACAAAACTATTTAGGTAAATATTATTCTAATCAAGTTAGACGAGAATAACATGAATACATATCGTACATTCCTCTCTGGTTATGTTTGAAATTGCACTCCCAATGCAAGCGTTCATTTCGCCGTCCAAACTGCTCATTCTACTCGGGTATAATTGGAATGTGTTGCAGATATGCGACAATTCCAACAATGAATGCAACTACTGAGTTTTTCCACAACCAGTAGAGTATAATCGAATAATTCCAAATTTAATAAATTCCACTATTTTTCTAATAAAACCTAAATATAGTAAAATTATTACATCGATATAATCGAAACAGTTAACGGTGTCAAAATAACCATTTTTCTTCTCGTTCATTTCCACCCTTACAGAGAAAAAAGGGTAACCAAAAAGGGTAGTCGGGTGTTAAAATCCATTCCATAATCCACCCCGCCAATCTTCCGAATCGTAAAGTGCGCGATCGGTCCGTCTAGATGGCGTGCACGACCTTGCTTCTTACCTTTCTTCGCACTTTTCATTTCCGCCCTACCGTTACTTTTATAGTTATCACTTCCTTTACCCGTGCGCCACACTCTTCATGTCGATGTGTGTGGTGGGTTGTTCTCTCTCTCTCTCTCTCGTTTCATACTATTTTCGAATTCCTAACACGGCTTTCATCCAATCACTGAAACATACATGTATCTCTTTATCTATGGCATCGATTTCATAACATAAATAGCTTTTACCAATTAGATAAACGATAATTGGAACTAGTGCCGGGTTATGGTAATGATCAATAACAATCAATAGAACTACCGGTTTTTTATAGTTTATCTAATTTTCATCCAGCAGGACCGGTTTCGGGCTTTGACACCCATCATCCGTGTCAATCTAAGGTCTACCAACTCGAGAATAACAACAGCAATTCAGAAGAACGTAAATCAAGAACAACAAACAATGAAAGTTACTTTTCTCATCACCTGAAACAGGCTTAATAATTTTGTTGTTAATCCGTATATTGACCTAGGTTCCTAAAACACGTATTAGATTATTAAACAAACCAAAAAAAAAAGAACGTAATCATGACTTTGATTCAATTAACAACAAATTTATTCGACCAAATAAGAAGGAAGAGAATGCAATAATTAAAAATTAAAATTTTAATATCTACCCCGGATTAGTTTGATTTTAATTTATTAAACTTGCATTTTACCAAAAAAAAAAATCAACATGGAAATTTACATTTAAATTAGTCCGAACAATTAGAACAATGGGAATGTTTTATAAACAAATGACCTCCATTTACACGAAACACAATGTATATAAATCCGAAAAACAAACGATTTCGAGTCATAATAACCTAATTATGGTAATTATAATGGACTTGTGTAATAAAGGTTGTAGTATTAATTGATGAGTAGTTGGCATGCCATATGGATGATAAACCTATATTCGTTTTGTTTTATTTACTATTTTATGCATTTCTATTTTAATTATTATTATTACTGTTATTATTATTAAATTCAAACTACCTTACAAACGGTTGTACGCTAATCTTTTCCTTTCAATGGGAAATAATTTATATCGTTAATCTTTCTTTTTAGAATTGTAACAATTAATAAAATGCTAATGTTTATGTGCTATTTCTACTGCAAGGATTTTTTATTTGAATATAAAATAAACTAAAGATTAACATATAAATAATTCTTCAGAATTTTTTCTTTCATCTTGATTGGCATCAACAAATAAATCAATTCGATCTGGTATCTGTATTTTGGCATATTTTGAAGGTGATAGTTGTTATCATTTTTGTACAGTTTCCGAATACTATACAATCCATTAAAAATCCTTTTATAATAAACATTTCTAATGTAATCAAATCACTGTTTGTATTTTTACCGCCTTTAATCTTATAGTAAACACAATGTTCTACTGTTGAAAACAAAGCCCATTTAATCGAATTTCCTAAACACCGAACAATTTTCATTTCTATATATGAGTACTACATAAAAAAAAGAATGTATCTATTTCGGTGTATTTATCTCAATAGGTTGGATTTAGTAACAAAACATTAACTTTCACCATTTTGAATGGTGATGATGATGATGATGGTGATGGTAGCGGCAAAGAAAAAGGGCTCAGCCAATTTAACAAATCACTTGATGACTATTAGAAGATTAGAAATTGCTTGTAAAATGGATGTCGTGGAACCATTTGCCATCATCATTTTGGCTACAACTGCCAGTCTGGTTAAAGTTATGGGCGAGGCAGAATGCGTAAGTTATGCCTGTAAACAGACACTTTACATAACGAGATGCTAACCCCAACTGTGCCCTCTTTGAGCCGCAAGGGACCGGTCGGAACAAATCTACTCTCTCTCCTAGCTAGACTGCTCGTTCTCTGCCCTTCTCCAACTGTGTGTGTATTGCCCTTTATACGCATTATTATACTACATACAAATTCCGAGAAAGCTGTTGTTGTTGTTGTAGTTCTTGTTTCTAAAGCCGTATTATTGTTGTGTTTCTAGCATATTTAGAATTAGTTTACAAATTTAAAGCAACAACCTAGTGGGATTGTTATTTTATTGATCGATTATATTTCGTAATATGAGAAAGTCGACCAATTAATGTTGGGAAAATCCATTCGAAGATAGGTGAACGTTAATTGATTTCGGAATTTTATAGATAGTTATGATGATAAATGTTGAAAACGTTTCAAGAAAAGTCGATTGGGAGTTGAATGTAATATCATCTCAGTCACGATTTCTGCGCCGGCTGCTGTAAGAACCAAGGGACTGTGAAGGAATTGGAGAGACGAATACGTGCATGGAATTATATGATTTTACCTTCAGTCACAGTCCTCATGATGCGTAACTCTTTGATTTACATACATTTATTCATGTACCAGATGTTGCCGATATCTTTACCAATAATTAAAGTAATTGCTACTAAAGAGGCTGGGGGGATATCTAATGCAAAATTTTATAACTCTAATTATAAAACACTTAAAAATCGGAGTAATTTATTCAAAATTGTCAATTATACCGCAAAAATTTTTCTTTAATATAATATGATCGTATGGAGGCGGAGGATTTTATGCGGTATTTTGCATTAATTACCAATTTAGAATCGCTGAGAGTACGATAAATCACTTTTAGGTGACGTTCGCCAAGTTCTGCCAGTGATTTACCGACGTTTCTACGGAGGGGTGAACCCTGCGGTGAAGGGCCGGTTGCCATAGTGACGTGTGTAGGTCCGCCATATTGCTTCCCCTGTCCAAGTCCGGATTCCATTATATAGATATATGTGCGTGCTTGTACGTATATGTGTATGTCTGTACGTACATATGTATAAAACGTATGTGTGTTCCAACTTCTCTGGCCACATATCTTATCTATAATGTTCACATCAATAGTACTAACACATTAATGTTATGATTCCACTATCAGGTCATCATATCTTTTAATAAATTAAAGTGTTTTATGGGAGTTTTTCTTTAATTTATTCGTTTTTTTTTAAGACATGACAGTATCCCAAAATGTTAATTAAAAACGTTACTTAATGACTTTAATAATTACTTATTATTTCTTTTACTTAATTGCCAGGTGCATGAATGCAAATAATCAACTTTATTTACAGAATAATTATTTAATTTTGTTTGTTGATAAGGAACTATGTTTATACTAAAGCCTCGATAATTTGTCATGACGAGCTAGGAAAATGATGAATTACAGAAAAAAAATAGAAAGGCTACGTGTTCTATCCACTGCCATCGCTAATTAGCTTAACCATATCCATAGAAGTTCTACTGTATGTACAGAACTAATTAAAATCAGTACCATCTCTGTAGTTCTTTCCGAGCAGCAATTAAAAAAATATTTGCTGCATAATCGGAGCTATATAAGTTGAATTCATTTGATGAACTGTTCAGTTTAGTTTAATCAAAAATGGATATATTTGGGCCATAACTGGTCACCCTCTCCCTAAAAATTGTTCGTCATCCTTCCGCATATTTATCCATTGATATCTTCTTGTGGTATTTGTTGGCAAATATCTGTGTTTGAAATTCTTTTAGTCGCAATAAAGGCCAATCGAACATCCTCCAAAGAGTCCGTAGAATGTTTTATTGCACTTTTTCTGGCATATAAACAGAGCTTAGAACCGTAACGGTTATATTTTATAGCTATACTCAGTGACAGTGAGAGATGCTGACTGTAGAAACGTTATATATAGTGATGTAGGAACCCTTTTGTTGGAGAAAGTTGAACGGTTTAAAGATTTTCCTGGAACGTAGTTTTTCTTTTTCTTTTTTTTTTAGTTCTTTAATAAAGGGTTTACAACATCCCTTTAGTAGAGCGACAGTAAAAAAAAAGAGAAAGTTGCCATTCTTTAGCTTTTATTGCCGTGCAAAAAAATCTTAAAGAGTTAGTTTCTCTCCCTTTTGATAAGAATATATGTATTTTTAAAAAATTTGTATTGTATACGTTTTTTTTTGTTTGCTTCTTTGTATTTACGACATGTTGGTATTTTTCGTTGCAGGACCCAATGGATGTCCACGACGGCGTGGCCGACAAACTTATACACGATTTCAAACATTGGAATTAGAGAAAGAATTCCATTTTAATCATTATTTAACACGACGAAGACGTATAGAAATTGCACATGCATTATGTTTAACTGAACGACAGATCAAAATCTGGTTCCAAAATCGACGGATGAAATTAAAAAAGGAATTACGTGCCGTCAAAGAGATCAATGAACAAGCACGACGGGAACGTGAAGAACAGGAGAGACACAAACAACAACAACAAGAGAAACAACAGAAAATGGATCCACAAACACACTCATCTATACATCAACATCATCACGATCCGATGAAGATGAGTTTGGATAAAACCGCCGGTTCAGATCTCTTAAAAGCCGTATCGAAAGTACCGACATAAAAGAACGGGGGAGAAAAAGTCGAAAAAAAAATGGGCACAGGCAACGGTGGAAAAAATAACAAAAGTAAAAAATGTGACACAAATATTACTGGACGCTATTAATCATTAGTGTTTACCTGAGAACAATGAAAGTGTTGTGTTGCAACATTGTTTTTTCTTTCGGTTAATGTGCGTTACTAACTCTCTAGTGATGAGTTGAATATATACTTTCGTTGAATTTTTTTATTATATATATTTTTTTTTGAAAAAAAGTTCGTTATATTTTGTGTTTTCTTAATTTGTTGTATATAAGGTAGTGTGTTCACGTTAATGTTTTTATATACTTAAAAGATAATTTTTATAGTATTCTTTTTAATTTAATGTGATCAGTTTCCTGATCTCTAAACTTACAGAGACGCTGGTTTTTACGTGTACCACTGTTGTGATTAGTTATGGTATCATTGGAGTTTTTTCTCGTAACACCCATTCAAAAGTGTGGTGTTCCTTATTTTTTTTTTTGTTTTGTCTTCTTGCTGAAATGATTTGTTGCTTGTTATGTTTTTTTTATGTTCCCTAGTTGTTTGTTTATAACCTTGTGCCAAGCTTATTTTAATAATAATAATAATAAGCAGTCGACCGTACGAGACTATTTTAAAAATTTACAACAGTTTTCAGTTTCATTTTACTACAAACCGATAAATTCAAAAATTGATGAATACCTACATATAGATATAGACAACCACAAATGGCCGAGTATATTACTCTTAGTACTCTTATACGTAATTTGGTGTCAGGGTAGTAAAACCTTAAATAATAATAAATAATAATAATAATAATAATGATAACAAAGTCATAACAATAACAACAAAAAATTAAACAATATTTACTACATCAACGTAATTTTTCCTTCCCAATAGCGCTATTGTCGTATTATTATTCTTCTCCTCAAAAATTCGTCTTCTCGTGTAAAATATTTTCTTAGATTGTCGATGTTGTGTGTAAAATTTCTCTGTAATAGTTGGCTAAAATGAGCCTTCTTCACATTTAGATACGTAAAATTGTACAATATTTTCCAAAAAAAAAAAGAGAAACGATAAGAAGGAAAACTACAAATTGTAAATTTAAAAAAAATTTTACAAAAACCTTTGTTTTTATATGTAAAAAAAATATATACGTATACGCATTTTCTGTTATGTTTTTGAAACAGTATCATTTCGGTCAAAAAAAAATTTTTTTTCGTTACTTACTTCATATTTCAAGGAATTATTATGAATATTGTACAGATCATTTATTGTAAATATTATACTAGCTACGGCCATATATAAATGTATTAATTGTTAATTAACTCCCTTACTTCTTCCCCAATATTCAAGCAAATTTGGACTGATTAACGCTTTTATGAAAGTATAAAGAAAAGCTTTCTAGTGTAGTAGTTTTAAACAAAATATTAATAATAATAATAATAATAATAATGAAACAACATTTATATTGAATTTTTAGTAAAAATAAAACAAGAACAGTATGTTTTTAGTACAAGTACCAATTACTTGCCCGTAAATTGTCTTCATTAATTTATTAAAATGTACCTTATTTGTCTGATTAGTTAATCATATTCCACATCATTATTAGTTTTGTGTGATTGTGTTTCAGTCTGAATGCGTTCAAAAAAAAAATCACAAATCTAATTGTGAAGTTATATAGAAACAAGAAACTTGATTGCTGCTGCTCTCTTCAACCTGTGATAGAAGTCCGTGAAACTGTAGCTAAAAATTTTGCGAAATTTCGAACGATACAAGAAACTAACTTGGTTTGCATTGATTATATACTAGGAGAGATAGGAGAGAACGAAGCATAGTGGAGAGATTTTAGGAAATATTTGTTATTAGAAAACCGTTTATAATTTGTAAAATGTGCAATAATGAAAATTCTTTCGTTGTGATTTTTTATGTTAAATATTTGATACGATACATGTTGAATAATGTCTTTTATTAGTTGTTTAGATAAATGAAAAATGAAAACAAGTGCAATCTCTCATCGTTTCCATAATGGAAAGGATACAGAGCATAACATTGGTACAACATTGTTAAGTTTATTATTATTTTTTTTTTTCAAATACGTATAGATGGTAGTCAGTGTGAACCTAAGTTAATGTGTTTTCTTTCCAAAATTAAAAGATAACCGTTTTGTTTTCGTTGCTTTCTTCTCTTTTTTTTTCTTGTTCTTTAGGGAAATGTGTAGACACCATATCATTTACACACAGTGCGATAGTAATTTAGTTTGTATGACTGTATAATTAAACGTAATTTATAAAATGTTCATATTATATCGTAGGTAGTGTAAGTGTACTTGTTTCGTACTGTATGATGTAGAATTTTACCTTCCATACCAGCTCTCCAAGCCGAATTATTATTAAATGTATTATAAACAAATTTGATTATCATCTTCTACTTCTCTGATAGTGCTACAATTTGCTTTGTTGCCATGTTTTATAATGTAACTGTATAACCTTAATATGTAATTGTACAGATTTGTCTGAACTGAATAAATATTTCTTTGGAAAATTATGAAGTTTTCTTATAAAAAGTACGACTCGCCCCTGTCCTCACGTCTACGAAATCTAGCTGACCAAACTCTCCGTATTCGCAAAGAAAAAAACATAATAATAATAAAAAACGAACATAGTCATAATATGCATGCAAATATCCCCAATAAACGATAAACAGCTCGTAATATTGTGAATATTTTCGTAAAAGCATAATTGATGGTTTGTTTCCATTTCGGTTCGACAATTTCCTATTTTGAACAATGGCAAAATCATATAACTTATGCGGAAACATACTGATTGGTGAACATAAACATAACAATATGTTCCAAACACATAACACACACATTCTTCTGGTTTTCTTTTCGCTTTTACTACATAATAAGGCCCGTTTACTGAGCCTGGATGGGTCGTATGGATCGTGTCTTGATCGTAGTTTCGTTCAACACCGGGATATACTATTGCTCTCTCTACACATGGTTTTTACTAAAGGCGGTTGCCGGAGTATAGAGAGAATAGACCATGCTGGGGCTAAATTGATCAATTCAATAACCACAATGTGCTACTAAAGTTTCTGCCTCCGCTGTTATATTTATAAGCCAGACTATTGCATACGCTATATAGTAGGGAAATATTACACACGTAATATGTCGACATTTCCCCAGTTCCCCACATTCCAGCAGAGCAGTTTCTTATTATTACTATTCGCTTCCTTCTTCCTATTCTATACATACTATACGTACAATTAGAGACGACAACGACAACCATTTCCATAACAATTTTAAAACAATATTGCAAGAGACATCTCCTTTTTTTGTTATTGTTGTTGTTGTAGGTGTCTATCTCTCCTTTTTTTGTGTGTCTCTTCCAAAATCGATTATTGGGTGCACTGTAGGATACCAGTCTACCAGAATCAGGGACAAAAGGGCGTGCCAAGAGACCCATCATCTACTATTATGGTGGAAAACGAAACTCGTCTCATAAATATTCTTATTTTCTATTGGACTCGTTTAGAGAATGTCTAATTTCATGGTCCGACACCGGCGCTGTGCTTTCTTTGCCCCTCTTTTCCAATTTTCGAACCCCTGTATCTAATTACCGTATTTCTCTTTGAAGGCTGAACGATCCAAAGAGATTAGATGTGTTCTCCTCCTTTGGCCATTGTTCGTATCGTGGCACTAGCTTTATGGTTACCTGACACTGTTCAAGTTTTTCCTTCTCGCCTTTAATTAGAAAGATTCTTGGCACAAATTTTATGTTAGAATATTATGGTATCGTTTGCCACATTTCTACCCACCTAACATGAATATTAAACAAGAAAAATACCATAAATATTCCACCTTAATAGATTGATGCCATGAAAATCTGTCATAGTTAATGAAAAAATTGTTAAGTCTCCGTTTTCCCAACAAGATATCTACAATAAATTACTTTTAGAATAGAATAAAGCTTACAATAAATTTATAAATTTTTTCTTTCTTGAATTTGAATACATTAGCCGCCACCAAGTTAATAAAAATTCAGAAATCGAAAATATTTTATAATTCTATCAAAGTGAATTATATTTCTCAAATTCCCCAATTTATGTGACACTCTTCTTAGTGTTGTTATTTGTCCACTTTGCTCACACACAAACGATTATATCGAATAATTCCTAAATTATTTAAATAAAATTCAAATCAAAAAAAAATTGTATTTTGTATCGATATCAAACACGCATATAGGTACACACATGGTTGATGATAAAAAAAAATTGAAGAGACCATGACAAAAGCTATAAAATAAAACATTCTCCTTTTAAGTGGTTGCAGAACCTGCGTCTGACAGGAGAAATATAATTTGTGACTCCCTAAATACTAAAAAAAAAGAAAGAAAAGACGAGAGCAGGGGCGGCCACGTCCGCCAATCTGCTATACCTACTATACATATAGCATTGTGAATTGGGAATATGAAAATAGGGATTTATTAAGTTCAATAAAATACACAAGGAGGAGAGAAAGGAGTCATCTTCAACGAATGGTGATGTCATCACCAATCATGAAATAAATTTGAATTTAGTAGGCGCTAGGGAGGTGTAGGTACACACACACACACAGGCGAATATTAACTGTGAAAAGGAATCTTTCGAATCGTTATATTAAATATCGTATTAGACCAATAAAATAGAGAGAGTAGAAGTGTTAAGATAGGAATAATGCAAAATTGTTGTTTCACAGGTATCACTTTATTTATTTTTTCGAAAAAAAAACTATACGTAATAGAGAATTTGCGGTATTTCCGATAGGTACACCATATGTAGCTTTCCAATAATACAAAAGGTTCTTTATTGATTCAAAACCGGTTCATTTGTACGTTTTCCAGAGAAATGAAAAATTATTTGGAAAGGTATTGTGCCAAGTTGAACTTGGCGCGCTTGTGAATCTGACTCCTTTTTGTGACTTTGTGACTAATCTGTCATTATAGACTAATTGTAAGTATTTTTACATGTAAACCTGGTTTATGCATAAAGTGTTTTTTGACTCCTTCACGACATACGAGCTTATATCGTACCCTATAGGTATTATAACGGTGCTAGTCGCAAACTCTCTAATTTAGCACTTGTTGGTAAATAACGAATAAATTAATATTGTAATTACAGTTACACGTAGTGTATTAATATTTATAATTTTATGGTAAAATGGGTTTTCCATTTTTTTTTTGAATAAAATTTCTAAATACAATTTTGCAACAATTTGATCTTTCTATGTCGTGACAAGTTTTAAATCAACAAAAATTTCCATTAAACTACCAACATTCTGAATTGATAAAGAAATAACTGACAATATTATGTTGTCTTTAATGTAATAGAAATTTTATTTAGGTGCACATAAAATGGTGTCGATTAGCATCCATAAAGATGCCTAAATATCTCTTTGACATTGACCTACAAAATTAAATTTGAGTCTGGCCGCAACACTAAATCTATTTTGGTGAAATCTTTCTCATTCATATAGCTATCTATCTATTTTGTATTTATATAATTTTTTTTGTGTGTCATCAACAACTCAAAGAAACAACTCATTCTTCATTCTTCAACTATTGTAATAAAGTAATATATTAAAATGGGTTTCCTTATTGCTTATTACATAGGAAAAAGCATTAAATCTTTATGGTTTGTCGAAGAAAACGGCAAAGTACGTGCGCATCACACAGAAACAATGTTGAATAATGACTGTTTCACTATGACTGATTTATAAATATATAAGTTATTACTAAACATAAACATAAAATGAATTTAACTTGCAGCTTTGTCTACTTATGCATGAAGACTTAGGTGTTTTTTTTTTCAGTTTACGTAAAAAAATTGTTACCAAAGAAACTAAATACAAGTCAAAAAAAACACAACAAATTATCCATTTATTATTAGTATTGCTATTGTATATCTCCTATTGCTCCTTGTTGTTTATCAACAAAATAATAAATGACAATTAGTCATGATGATTGGATATTTATGTGAATTTTTTCCAATCAAAAAGTCACATAAAATTGAAAACAATAATGAATAAATAGCGATTTATTATTGAATTTAACAAATGACAAATTGTGTGAATTATGTTTTTGAAATAAAATTATTTGCAATACAAAAACGCATTTGAATCCGGAGCGCATTAAATCACAGATTTATTTAAAATTCAATATTCTATTGTAGCGAAATTGAAAGTTTTCCATTTGAACGATTCTTTAGTCCAACACAACCTACCTGTTTCGGGTGTTAGGTACTTTTTGAATTGGTTTGATTTTAACTGAATTTAAATTGATTTTTTAGCGACAACAATGTTGTATTGTTGATATATTTTATAAAATATTGTACTCTGAATCCTTTAAAATCAGTCGAAATGGAATCTATTTAAAAGTCTCAAGATTCATTTCAGTTTATAGCAGAATAATCTATTTAATCATCTTGCAAAAGCCAATTTAGTTCTTATAGCAATGTTTTCTACAAGAGACCACTATAGTGTCCTTGTCTTGTAGAAAACTGTTCCTGTTTTATTACTACATTTCTTTATCTTGACAACAGTGCTTTTTCATTTCAAATTAAAAATGAACGAAAGTTTTTAGGATTTGTTCTTTCCAGTTTTAAATCAATAGATTTTATAGGCACTATAAATAACTAATCGGAAAAAATTGTATCTCTTATTATTATTTAATAACAGGAGGTTGATATTGTTAATAGAAAATAAATTTAACAAAACAGAGAAATGTGGTATTTTAACGCAAGGACTTTGTGTTTGTTGTTGTTTATTATAGTCTACGGAAAACAAAAGAGATCAAGTTTCAATTAATAATAATTGAACAAAGATCTTTTTCTATTTTGCATTTATAATGAAGTGATTATGCAACTGAAATGTGTTTTGATAAAGAAAATTTAATTTTTTAATACTGATGGCAGAAAATGTGGCATAGTCCTATTATTGTCATTGGTGTTTGTCGACTATGAGCTATAGAAACCAAATGTAGGTAATGAAATTGGTATTACATTCCTTTCCTTAAAGTACCCGTTCGGGTATTTATAAAACGTACCCTTTATTGTTAATGTCAGCATGATACCTACTGTTCAAAGATTTATAAAACGCACCTTTTTAGTTCTGTCACTATCAACATGACCAAAGGCAAAGAAATTCCCTAAATACAGGTGTCTGATATTATGCTAACTTTTTATTTTAAAGGCATAAAAGGGGCAAATTAGACCAAATAGTGTTAAAAAGTCATTTCATAAGGGCTTGTTGCACTTGGACACAAAATCATGACTTACGCAACTTGTTTCTTAATATACTACAGCGTGTTGTAATACCAATTATAGCCCTTTTTTTTGAATTTAGGCAACATTAGCCGAAATTGTGTATTTCACCCTATTGTATCGTTTGCAAAGTATCATTTCAGGTGAAGGTTTTCTATTATTTTATTACTTTGGAAGTGACCCCAATTATTTAAAAATCGCCTTTAGCAAATTATTATTTATAAATAATAGAGCCCCTATTCGTATTGTAATTATAATCTGGAGCTATAATACAAAATTCATAAATAAATACCTAAAATTCGCAACAAATCCCTAATTTAAAATACTAAACACGAAACACCCATAAAAATAAATTTTACAACTTCACGCACTTACAAATGGCCATTTAAATACAATTTCGTTTGTATATGTATTATTTAAACCAGTGTAACATACGTATAAACACTTATATCCATCCATACCTTATTGAAACACTCTGATTCAATTTTATTTCAAAAAAAAAAAATTGTGTGAACAAAAAATATGAAATTTTTAACCTTTTGAACCCCCGAACTTATTGTTAATCCGTCTTCTATTCTCTCTCTCGCTCAACAAATCGAACGTTGAAAAAAGCTGGGGAACATCTACATATTTTAGGTGGAGCTTTGCCAGTTGTGACGTCACAAAGCTAGGTACCGCCTTTACAGCGGCAATGGGCGGGAAATAAATAAAATTTACGATGTGCTATTTAACTGCTATCTGGCGGCCGAGTAACGAAGCGTACGGAGGCCATTACGATTCTGCTATTGGCTGGAAATATCCGAACAATATACGTTTATTCTTTCTTGTTCAAATTAACACATAGTAGTTGAGTGAAATAGAAAGTAAACCGGTTATCGTTGCTTGTACGAAAAATCGATTATGTTATAGTTGTATAGCGAAAGTTACGACGTATGTTTTTATTTTGTTACCGTTTTATTTTATGGGAGAAAACAATGATAGGTATACAAACAGTTAGGGTGGTTTAGTTTTTATTGTACATTTCGCGGGATATTTAAGATATTACTGTTGAGCTTATGGTACAATAATTTGAAAAAAAAATTGGTTGGCTATAAGAATTTGCTGGTACAAAATGATTATTAGATTAATATTGTGGAGATGATATTTTCCCTTTTATTTGGGTAATAATTGGCACTTCTGCTGCCATAAAGTATTGCTTTTATTTCAAATTTATTAAATAATTCTCCGTTATCGCCCAGGCTCGTTTAATAATCTAAATGAGAGTATGCCTGTAATTTCATAAATTGTCAATTAGGTGGCTTTTTATTTGAATGTTCTCTGTTTAGTAGAGCAGCCCCAGTCGGTTCTTAGCACATCGTTCCAGGTCTTTTCATGAAATCAGTGCGGTGTAAATCGATAATGTTGTTGATGTTGCCACTAGGGCTTGTGCTACCCTCTACTTTACAGACAGTAAAACAGGCAAGACAGTATAACCGCAAGGGTTGAAAATGTGCCCATCAAATGCGACGTTATACTGTCTCCATTGCTTTCCGTCAATTTCCCGGTGTCATCCACCCAAACGTTTTGTTTACCAATTCAACTAAATGACGAAAAACAGAGGGAAGGGTGAATGTAAACAAAATAGAAATAAACGGTACGATAACTATCGAGCACTTTTTCTCACCTACTTTTTACATCAATGAAATCGAATAAAATCAATCAACAAAAGAACCTTTTTGCCGTCTAGTCTCTTAGATTAACGTAAAGATTTAAGGTAATTGTGACATTTTACGTGGATTTTTTATTTGTCGTTGTTTTGGTTTTTTTTTCTTTCGAAAGTAGTAAAGCATCCTCTACCCATTCTAAGTAGGTAGTTGCAATAAAAAGCCCATCAAAACGACTTTTACTGCAGTTAAAACTGTAAAAGTGCGTCCGAATAGCCGAATAAAATACGAGCTTCTCTAGGCACGCGCCGCAATCATCAAACCACTGTTTATGAGATGATAATAATAATAAAGGTCAGATTAAACTGATCGTTAAAATAAAGTTTAAAGCCGTATAAACGCCAATTTTATACTTGTTGTGTTTTATGGTTCAATTCATTGATAATAATAATAATAATAATAGTAATATACCTGACTTTTACAATTAGTTGCATATTTTATTTGTGCTAATATTGTGGTTAGACCTGTCGTTCGTTTCAATGCTCGTTTTTTTTTTGTCGTCTCTAAACTTTATTGTCCTTTTCTATTAAATTATTGTCTTGTTGATAAATTTATTTATTTTACAGCTTTCTAAAAGGCCATTCATCTACTGTTTGATTCTGTGCCATCTGCTGGTCAGAAGCTGCACTGATTGTGCAGATGTTTGACATGCCCACCAATAGAGGGGTAAGTGTTTGTTGTCGTTTTACAATAGTGTTTGTTATTAATATGCAAAAGATGGCACTTGTAATGTTGTTCGATAGATTTCTGGAAATTTTGAAAATGTTTTCCCAATTTCCCAAATTTTTCAAATATAAACAAGAATTAGACGAAAATAAGAACCATTAAATACTGAAAAAAAATAATAAGTTTTTATCTTATGATTTATACGACCATTACCATATTCATAATTACAAACACGCACCAGTCACATTAATTTTGATTAGGAATAGATGTGGTGCAGTACAATAATTTAATTATTAGCTTAAATTATTATATACATAGGGAAATTTTAGAGAATTTAGAGCACCATTTATATTTACGAGATTATCTTCACGAAAAACCACAAATTGAGCAAAATATTTTCTAGAAATCCCCAAAAAACGATGTTTCAGGACAAAATTCAATAGAATAGAGGGCCCTATGTCATAAACTGAAGATAATTCGTAAAAATGCCCAAGTTAATAGCGTAGATATATCAACCAATAATTACCTGTTAACATTTCTCATCGATGTTGATGATAAAGGTATCTACTGAGTTTATCAATTTAACCATTTCGAGGTGATCATTTCAAATCCTTTAGATAAACTGGAATAGTTAGAAACAAATCACCAATGTTTAAATTCACTGTATTTCACCAATTTTACAGTAAGTTACCAAGTTTGCACGAGATCTGACATAATACTGACAACATTACTGTATTTTTGAGAAAGTTTTTATTGGTCTATGATCTGGAAAATTGGACCTAATATAGAAATAAACTCTTTCCAACTTTCTAAAATTCACAAAAAAAGGAAGTTTTTTTAAGTAGGTATAACTCTTTCTACAAAAAAGGGTACCATCCTTTCAGAATTTTATGGTTGTAGGTACCTATACCTTTTTATTGTCAAGAATCATTCAAGAATATTTTTATGGGTCCAATTCTGGGAGATATTTAGGTTCTCAATGTTTTTGTTGAAGTTGTGTAAAACAAAAATTAGAAAGTAAGTCAATCTCGGGTTTGAAATTTTTGAAAGAACGACAAGCACTTTTATTTAATTCTAGGGCGTTTCTTATCATGTGACACACTATCTTATCATTTCCTCTCATACATCATTGTCGTTTCAAACATTTCGAAAATTGCTTATCAGTAACATCCTTTTTGATTTAAATCACACAAATAAAAGAACAATGGAGTAAACCCTGTTAACCACTAGCCCACATAGGTAGGTAATTTTTATATTAGTTTTCATAGAAATTTTGTCGTTTCATTTGAACTACTGGCTTACTTACAATTAGTAAGTGTCTGAAAATGCAAAAAATTTCAACTTTACACGTTCAAGTCTATCTTTAGAGACAAAATTTCATTTACAATTAGAACTACTAGGAACAATCAAGAAGTATACATAATAAAAATAATTGTTAATTAATTAATATTCCTAGTGCACGTTGTCTGAAATAAATCCAGACATCTTGCTGTCCCAAAAATAACTTTTCACAGACAATAGAAACAATCAATTAGAATATTATTCTTAACGACAAACGACTAAATTAACTTTTTATGCTAAATTGAGCCTTTGATCGCCTGTCTAATCAATTAAGAAATTTTTAATGATACTGATAGAAGACTATATTAACGATAAAAAGAGTCTTATACTTACCTAGTACACATTTTGGGCCCAAAAAAGACCCAAATCTTTATTATCTATGTCAGTTAGTCAAACAATTTCTACTCCTTCTTTACTGACCCATTTTCCCAGTTTAAAAAACTAATATTTTGACAAATACGAAAGATGATTTGTCAATTTACAATGTTGTTTTTTTTTACAATAATTCATCCTTGAAACGTCTTAACTTAACTCATTTATTAACATTTATTTACGAAGCTTACGTAACACGATCATGTCGTGTTAATTAAACGATATTTACGTCATCTCCTTCATATGGTTAATGTTACGTGCCAGTTTTGGGGCACTTTATCAGGACTACAATAATTTATACATCAGACACAAGGATCAGATAAGATAAAAAAATAATTACCGCCCTCATTGAATGAGAGGTAAGTTTGTTGCCGAAACGTGTTATCAATCAGAATCAACAAAAGTGATAAAAATGTCCAAAAAGTATCAATTTTATTTTACTGGTAGACAATTTTGCTGAATATAAACTTCATAATCATAACTGACATTCTGCTGGCTTAATATTCTAATATAAATCCAAAGAATTCGAACAAAAAATTGTCGAATTTCGGAAATTGTCTATTAGTTTTATGCTTGGAACTGTTATCTTTAGGATATTTTAATTAGCGATTTTCGAACGAAAAAAGCATTAGTTAACAACGACGAATAAATTTTCGCCATTGATTTAATACATTCTGGTAATATTATATTCAAAAAAATGTAAATATATTCCTTTAAAATATTTCTCACAAAAAATTCCAAATTTTAATGAAAGAAACGTATGAATAAGTAATCGATATCCTTCTTTTTCCTTTCATCTTCATTAAATAAACGCATGTCGTGCTTGTTGGACATACGTCATGTCGACCTGTCCAAAATCGAACAAGGTTGTTTTTCTTTTTTCCTACCAAAAAAAAAAATATGTTGCTCGTCCATCAAATCTCGAACATATTTTTACTACCATTTTTTTTGCCCTCTTGTCTTGATTAAAACAAATTTATTCATGGCACATTAAAAATTACTTTTATTATTCAAAATGGCCGTCTTGACAGCACTTGATGAATCAGATGGTCGTCGTGCCGACCGACCAGGTATTGTTGGGCTGCTGTTAGAATCTCATTATCTCGTCTCATAAATATTTCGAGCAAGTCAAGGTGGGGCCCTCCTATCCATGACTTGTATATTTTTATTCGGAGACCAAGAAAATACCGAACAAGATAGACAAAGAGAGATGTTTCCAACCAAAAAGATCGGAAAAAATAAATCGTATATATTATATGTTTCTTTTTTTTTTGTTTTCAAAGAATCACATTAATAATACGTTTTTTGCTTTTAAAGTTGTAAACGTTTGCCGAAATTTTTAACTGAGAAATAATGATAGTGAGAAAGAGTAGGTAGAAATTATAATAACAAAGAAACAACCGAAATTATTACACGATTTGAATGAGCTATTGAAATTGGATTTTTTTTCAAGTTGTTGTTTTCTGTTATTTAATGCCTTTGTTGATTAAGCCAACGATTCCGGTGTATAATTAAGGGACATTCTCGTCTTTAATGAGTTTGTTAATGTTGCCCTTGTTCATTTTGGGGAGTGTTGTTCCAGTTAAAACGTAGGAGCTAGTATTTTTTTTGTAAATGTGTTTTATAGAAGAGTTGGATAGCCGATAATGATCACACTTTAATTAAATTGAATGTGACAACAGTAGATTATCAGTAATAATGGACTAAATAACGTCTGGAAGTAAACAAAGTTGCTGAAGGAAACAAAGAATCATTTATCAAATACCATTAATTTTATATAATGTATAACTAATTCAAAATAAAAATTACAAAAACAGGATGTTTATTAATATTTATCAAACAACTTTCTAGCAAACAGAAATCCAACATGTAGCAAAAAATTTAATGATTGGCTATTTATCTTACAAACCTACTTATTTTACTAACGAGAATCAACGTCTCTGTGTGGTTGCGGTATTAAAACAAAAAGCTATATGGTTGGTGATGGAGAAAGATCAGCAGCGATTGTATAGAAGATTCCCCAATAAACTTGTCTGGCTGATTGCCATTTCTATACAATAAACAAGATAATATCGAAGGTGATTTAGTTGGTATGTTTGTTTCCTGCATGTGTATTCATTTAAAACTAGCTAACTCCAACAGTAAAAAGGACATAACGGGGTAGGAGGTAGAAGGGAGGAATGTACATATAGAATAGAGAGTAGACGGTATGCAGACCAATTTAAAAGAGATACGGTCCAGTGGAATTTTAATCTTATAAAATATTCGAAACCATTAATTTGAATAAAGGCAACATTAAAACTTCTCAAGGTGGCGATGAATCAAGCTGGTGCAACCGAAGGACTCCCAGCATGTTCCTCCTCGTTGCTATAGTAACGTGAATTTCTCAACCAATCCGCGAGCTGCAGGAGGTGGCCCGCGGATGCTTTAAGACCCAGATACGCATTCTTCTTATTTCTCCAAGCATTTCCATTACAGCGGAATCCCCTGCGATGCATCGCTTCCACGCTACGAGTATTGTTCTTGTTTCCTTAACGGCTTTTTCGGACAGTGATGTAATGCCGCACAGCGAACTCCAATACAACTTTCCAAGCTCTCCCCAAAGCTCTGCAAATATATACGTATTTTACTACTTTATACATAATTTCAAATTATTGAGGATATATGAACAGGTTGTGTGAATAGGGATCAGTTTACCTTTACCAAACTTTTAATAAACTATTACAGTAGGACGTACCTATAGGTAGTTCCATAATTTAACAAGTGGCTGTGTTATCAGTAGAAACTAGTTCAAAATTGGATTGCAACTCCGGCACCTGGAATGCATATAGGGCCAATATAAACCACAATCAGGTTAATAATATGTCAAGTGCACTCGACAATCCATAAATCCGCAAAATACACCTGTGGATTGAAATTTAGCTTGTTTTGGTGTTTATTTCAAGTTCACCAGCTTTATGTAAAAGTCGATAAAAGACCAAACTCCATCATTAAAGAAACTCTCATAAGTTTCCTTTCACTAAATTGACTTCTGTTTGATTTATGGTGGTGCTTGTTCTTATTTCTTCCTTTACGGTTAGAATGTGATCAACGATATGGAATTTCATTGTAGTTGTATATAACATGCTTTTAATGGTCCCCTAGTCTAAATGTCCATGTCCGAAACACTGCCACCTAAATTTTTTTTTACCCCTCCTATGAATTTTTCTACCTTGCCTCTTTTTCTCTAGCTTTGCAATGAAATAAAGGCGAGCATTCGTGGTGTTTTGGAATTTTTCTCGTTCAGGACCCCCTGAAATGAATAATGGCCTGATCTAACAAAGAGATTGAGATATCCAGCTATGGCTGACCAGGTTTGTTTACAAGAACTGGTTTCATAGATTAATGTTTCTATTAGAGATGTTTTCCACATACAACTTGCCTGGGAATAAAATGTGTTAATCTAGAGACGATTGCGACGTATACAAGTTGAGAAGAGGTTTTACCAGTTCTGGGGTCCACACACTCTATTTCAACCGCTATAATAAATATCTACCTATACACGGACTTATTTTCTGACATATATAAATACAGAATACAATCTTCGTGGTGTCATGGTAATCTTTTCAGTTCCAGTCTTGACTCTTTATCCATTTATGAATAAATCGTTTCATAATTACAGTTAATAAATTCTTGCAAGTTGTTGTTATAAGACTCTCCTAACTTAAAAACGATATATTAGTTGACGGAATGTTCGAAATTAAATTCTCCCCCTCTAGCTCTTTAAAGTATAATCCATCTGAAACGTTTAATATTCTTTAGACTGGCAAGATTGCTTTAAACGGCCAATAACAATAGACCTAATTTAAAAAGGGCACATAAAACTTAAGCACAGCTTTTGGCGCGTTCGCATACTACACCGGCCCCGTTCCTTTCTCTCTCACTCACACCCCGCTCAACTGCCCTCAACTTCCATTAAAATCAGAAATTTAGTGGCAAGATAAGCGGCAAAGTAAAACGAAAAGAAACGCTTTAACTCACACATATAACTGTCTAGCGAAATGAGCTTACTTGCCCGTTTTTCGCGAAATATTCCAAACTGTAATATTATATGGCGCTTTTCCCAGTTTTTCCGGGCGCCCGACGACTTGTGCAAACTGCAATGTGAAACGAAAACAAAACGATAAACCATCTGATATACAGTTTTCAGTTCATTTTCTTAGCTTTTATTTGACATTTAAAACAAACAAAGTATCTACACAGTTTTATTCGTTTCGTATCATCGATAAAACATTTCAATAATTTTGTCTGTTCAAATGCAAATCTAGGATTTCGTACAAAAAATGACGATGGATTTTTCTTTTTTTTTCCGGTTTTATCTCTATAAATCACCATTGAAAATCGTAACAAGACAAGAAGACGATAAATGTGGCGGCGCCTATAAACGGACACTGACAAAACCATGACTTTTAGTGATCGTAAAACGGTCGTAACCATTAATAAGTATTTGTCGTAAAATTGATTGCTGTTGACACATATTTGGTTTTTTTTTTTTGGGTGAAAACAGAAGGCGTGATATTTTATGCTTCACAAGCCGTAACATATCTTTTATTACGCAAAATTAGTTTTACTGGTCGTAATTTTTAATATCTTTAGAAGTAGTATGCAAGTGGTTTTGGTAGCAGGGGTTTTTTTATTATGGGTGTATCATTTTACTGCCGCAGTTAATATAAAATACATAAAAGGACAATTCAGGGATTCCCTATATATTTTATTGATGTTTTAACAGGAGGTTAATTAGATTTATAGCTTTCAAACAACATAATAATGCCATAAAACAATCCACGAGATTGACTATTCAACAAACCACTTTACGTCTATTGAAGTGACGAGATTATGGACGAATTTTCGAGTACTTTTTTGTATTTTTGTATTTTAGGGTTTAAGATGATTAGTTTTTCAATTTTCGATATTGAAGCTGTGGTTATTTAATTAGTGAAGATGAACGACATGTTCTCAAATCTCCCTTATATAATTTAGAAAGCTCCCGCTATGATTGGTGCTTTATAATGATTGAACTCGTTTAATTTTTAAAACTCCCGCAGCACATCCAACACATGTACCCACACAGATACAACAATGACCGCTCTATCCAGAGTAAACCCTCCTTCTACATAAAATGACTACAGTAAATTTAAGCGCTTTACTCACCCTGTAAATTAAAATTCAAATTGGGTAGAATCCTCCCCTTGGCGTAATCCAACGTCCAATCTTCGGCGATATATGATTATACGCGAGGTTCCGGTCGATCTCTCACACAGAGAGAGGCCCTCTGGATATGTGGTTATGTGCGGACATACCCGTCCATCACCCTTTATCGCTTCAACAAATACAACCCTCGCATAAATGCCAACCGATCTAGTTGTCTGTGTTGGCGAATAGTATCGTCCACCCCCTCATCGCCAACGGGACCAGTAATTTTCCGTTGAACAAACAATAGCAAAGAACTGGAACATAGCCATACATACATATATATAGATAGATACCTATACAATAAAGCTGAAATTTTAAGTTATAATTATGATTGGTAAAGTTAAAATTTTCAGTAAAGGTCAAATCGTTTGTTTAATCTATAAAGCTTTAATCTCAACAATTACATTTGGCTAAAAGTTAAATCTAAATGACCGGAGACGTTGTTGTGTTGTTTTGATCTTCATTATCGCCAGCTATATTAGCACGCACTCGACGATCAACATTTCGCGTGACAATTGCCACTGTGATGGTAGAAAACGGGGGCTGGGATGGCAGTTATCTGTGTTAAATGAAGTGTACGGGTGAGGTGTATCCGCGGGCTAAGCCTTTTGCTAGAGCTGCAATTCCCAACTTGCGCGCGGATAAGGCCCGGGATTGGGAAGTGAAGCGAAACTCGATCCTGTAAGAGATATTGTCTGTGCCTGCGAGATAGCAGCTTTACAGGACCGAATCCAGACAAGTTTCGAATTTCCTAAACCTCTATATACACTGATATAATCTAAATTGTACATAGAGGTGTGAGTGTATCTGTTTTATTGATTACAATTTCAGATTACAGTATAGAGTTGAGCATAAATGGTGGATGCGCCGGACAAGCACGTTCAAATGACTGATTACGCCAACATAATTCCACAAAACTAGCATCGAATATCAAATCAATCAAACAGAATCTAGTCATAAATCATTACCAGTATGTGTTCCTTTATTATTGTGATTGGAATAAAAGTTTTGAATTTTACAAGAGTCCATCTCTGTTCGAAACTGGAAAAAAGTATACGATGTTACAGCAACCCGGAAAAGCTGGGGGAGGATGGTTGGATAGAAGGAAAACTAGTCTGCTCAGCTATGCGAGTCTGAAGTTAGGTTAATGGCCAACTGGAATTGCGCTTTCCATCTTGTCCCATCCCGCCTATTCCTTGCACGTAAGGAACTCAACTCATGCGACTTGTAATATTTGTTCTCGACTGTTCCGCCATTCATATGAGTTTTATCTGCCGTTATGAGGCGCCGCAAGCACGTGGGGATTAGAGCCAAACCGCCTTATGACGAACATGATTGTAGAAAAACCATCTGTGAAATCCCAGAATTTTTATTACTAATCAAAATGTCAGCGAATCTTATACCTACGTATCTATATACTACAATATTATATAATATTTTGGTGTTTTATAAATGAAGCTAAATCCTTAATGAACTACTTGTATAAAAACTAGTAGACATGGTTATAAATTCATCTGTTTTATAGCAGAAATAAACACAGGGGAGATGAAGAATCTTGATTGGAATCTAGAAGCACAGAAACCCGACGGTGCGATCTTCTCTTTTTGTAAATACTCTTATACAACATATCAAGAAAAGACTTTGTCGTAAATATTTTGAATATTCGAGGAGAAAATAACGAGTTGAACTTTAAAATACATGACATATGATGGAAACAAGTAAGATTTTTCTACACTATTTAGACAAAGTGACTTGAAAATTCTCCAAATTTGAACCAAAGTATCCGATCTTGATAAAAATGTATCTGATTTACACAAAATATTTGCCATTGAAAAGCTACAATATCGTTGGTTGATTTGGCTTCTTCTTTCTTTCAACTGATAATAGGAAGTATTTCAAAATTTGCATTAGATATTGATCAAAACACAACAATTAGGGACTTTCCTAAGAAAACAGTTTGACCATTTTTATAAAACTATAATAACATTTCGTCCTCGCTCAAGTACTACTTTATTACCTTAGATCAGAAAGAATAATCGACTAAAAAACAAAAAAAAAACGAATTATTGCCTTTGTTATAAAGAAAATGGCGTTGTTCTTCAAGCGCCGCCCGGGGACAGCATTACAACCGCCCCTAACTCATAGAAATTATAACTAACATAAATATATTGATCAAGAGCTTTGAACTAGAAGAACAAAGAAAATTATTCAATCCCAGTTATACTGAAATCCGATAGTAGATTTTCCTATTTATTGAATATCTTGTTTGTTGGAATTCTTTTACAAATACAAATATAGATATAAGTGGTAATTTTTTTTTAATCTTATTAAATGGCATACAAATATAAAAAATAATATTTAAAAACAAATAAAGCTCCTACTACCATCTAGTAGCCAAATGGAGTGTTAATCCTACTTAAACTGAACACTTTAACTGGGATTTTCTAACTAATAAATTTACAGCTTTATATAAGCCTTCAAAACGGGAGAGACGGACCTTTCTATGGAAATTCTGAAATCCTTGTCCCCTCTTGCTCTCTCTCTATCTCTCTCTCTCTCTGTATTTCTCTTCACAACTTTCAGGAGATTTGCATATTTGAATTTCAATTTTATTACTACCTTCACATCTTCACTGCTATAATTCAAAATAAGTTTTAATAAAGACTTTATGTAACACTCTACACACCTATAGAAGTATGGTTTAATTAAAATTTCGTCATATTTATACATTCACCATTGATGATTATCATTTGATTAAGCCGAATTATTGCATATCTATATAGTTATTAAATATGGCAAGTTATGACTTTAATTTGACTACATATATATGTTTATGGAATAACAGTCGTCGTTTATGAACTATCGTTGGCACATTAATGGTGCTATAGATATGTAACGATAACCACAAATGTGTATAAAATATATTTTGATATCGAGTTTTATCGATTATATCTATATCATTTTTTGTGTGTACTATATAGGGACTAGATTGAATGAAGTGCTGTTTCTTTATAGACCATTCTAGATCTCATCCATGTCACATCTTTCCACATGCTACCCCAGGTCGCACTCGTAAATGTTAAAAAAGTTCCCATAGGTACTCTACGAAAATGTCATCATATAACATGTATTAAAATTTATTGCTTCAAGACCGGGAAACCACAACACCAATATGAATTATTTGTGGCCGTATTCCATTTCAAGATGCCACATTCTATTCATATACTACACATATCTGCATATGGAATTCTAGGTCAAACAGGCAAAAAAATTAAATGCACCATTGCATCCACTAATTATTTATTGCCATACAAACAACATATTTTGCCGAATTTATTATATACACATGTAGATTTCGACATAAACCTAATTTAAATGCTAATTCGCATTGAATCCTTTAACATCAGGACAATGGTATTTTAATTAATTTAAAACTCGACGGCTTGTACAAAGCAAACTGTCCAGATTAGAGAGATAATGTTGTTTATGAGAAATTCGTTCTCCTGGGCGAATATTTTATAGTTATTTCGTTGGAATTAAGTTTTCTAGATGATTTTTTTTTTGGTCTTCCAGTTACAATGAAAGAAAATTATTTATCTTGTAAGGACTTTGTAAAGTAATAATGGCGGGATGGAGCATATGCCCTTAAACGTTTCAAGCAGCAATTAAGAACATCGAATCAGAGTATAAAATAATTGTATCCATTTCAAGCTGTGTAAATGTAATTAGAGACGAGCTGAATGTGGTAAGAGTGGATACCAGTGATAGACTTGAAAGACATCAAATCGTATCCAGTAGAACTTGCTTTCAAGTAATCATATCATCTCAGGAAGCATTATTTTATGGCAGTACCTACAAGAGAACAAAAACTGCAACTTGACTTTTTTCTAATCTATTTTTTATTGTTTATTGAATCAATAAGTCAAAATTCCACCGTCTGTAGAGCGTGCTCCATTTCAACCAGAAGACATGTGTTACAAGAGACGGCAACAGAACTGTTCCCCTCTTTACCATTAAGACGATATTAGAACTGAAATCCACGATTCAAATAACTTTTATACAACATTTTACGTAGTTGTAAATCAGCGGTTCGAATGAAATTAGTTTGGAGGGATGTAAATTGCAGATGTGTCTGCTTGAAGGGAAAGTTCAACAATTCGCTTGCTTCAAACAAACCGGCAAACTTTCAGATATTTACATTTAATTTATTTTTCATGAATATTTAAATGCGCCCGTTCCTGATTGTCTGAAATTTCATTGTTAAAAGTCCTCCATTTGAATGATGTAGGATTGTAGGCGTCCTGAAAGTATTTTGTTGTTTGTTTTGTCGACAATAGTATTTGCATTTAGAGTAGGTAGAAAAGTTTTAAAACAACAAATTCTTGTCGACGATCCACCCATTTCAACAACTTTTTCTCTAAATTCATATTATTTGTTTGTTCGGTGTTGTTTCTTCTTCTTTTCTGCCGTTCTTTTTCTTTTTCAGTTTGGAACAATTTATCGATAGTTTGTGAGAAATTTAAGATTGTTGTGCAGACAAATTCCACAAATGCCTTTTAAAAAAATCATTAGCCCAAAGTGTGTACAAGCACCAAACTGAAATCTCCCCAAACTAAATTGCTTTAGAGGGTTGTTATTAAGCCGAAGTAGTCATCACGGCACGGACAGATCGCTCGAACGTGGAAATTGCCAACATCGACTTCTTCTCGAAATGAGATCCCATAACTTGAAATTTACGCAATATTTCCATGAGAACTGGTGCTGAACAACGTGTGAATTTCATTCTAAAGATTTTCTGCTAAATTCAATAAATTGTTTTATCCTTTTAGGTATTACATTTTTAGTTTAAATCTAAAATATCGGTATACAGGATATGGTTTTATCGTTAAGAAGGGGGGGTAGATCACCACCAATAGGAAGCCTGTATTTCAAGATGAACGATACTGGAATTTCATTTAAGATATAATTTAGTGTGTTAATTAAAACGGTTGTTTAATTAGACTTTGCTGGTTGAAACATGGTGTGGGTGCGCCTGCATACAGCTGATATAAGTTTGCAAACTTCGGTTAACTCAAGGATCTTGTTCCTCGTTATATTACTGTGGTTTGGAAAATATACGACCGCAATCTAACAGCGCGATGCAGCATATTCTACAAACTTAATGTACGCCAAATATTACTTGTACGCAATTATCTAAATGCCTTTTCCAATAAACAACATGATACAAGATTAAGATGAAAATGTTACTTAGGTACACCGCTGCTTAAAGTTCTCTTTTCCAATATTTGCTAAGCAATTTTTACAACAAATCTAAAATACCAATTCGGGTTTTTTGCAAATAGAAACGACATTACAGTGGAAGAAAGCTCAACATAAATCTGGCATGCGTTGAGAAAGGATTTAGAGGATGTATCGATATAAGGTAATAAAGAAGGTTTATACGAAACTACGTTCAAATTTAGCTGTTACACCCTAGTCTGTGATCGTTACATAAATATGGGTCTTCTCTTACAAAAAAAAAAGTTTAAACTTATTGCGATATTTGACTCAACCAATTCTCACTTTCCAAACACAAATCCGTATTTCACCTCAAACTAGATACATTTTAATAACCAAAATTAAATTCAATTTACTTATAATTTTATTAGAGGATTTTAATGTTTCATTCACGTGACATTTTCGCATTTAACAAACAACATAATTTTTTATTCATATCCACAATATCCACTACAAATTACATCCTTCAGTATAATGCATTACCCTATTAACAAAACATTCTAAAAAGCACTTTCGGCCCAACAATGGCCGATTATAGCTAGTATTCGTAATGTAAATTATCTTTAATGTTCGTCGTAACAGCATGGTGAACAGCAATAAGCAATAATTTTTTCCAGGTAAGTAACCCGGGATAAATCTTCGTTCTAGACATGTTTATAAAATTTTATGTTGCCATATATCATGGATTTCTCCCTTTCTTCCCGCCGTGTTTCTCAATTTCTCTCTATGTGTAAATTTGCTACACAAATACTCAAAAAAATTGAAATCACTAACCAACATTTTCGGTTCATTATTGATAAAAAAACAACAATAACAACGAAAATGTGTACACTCCAGGTGTTGCTTTAAACTACCGGTAAAATGGCCATTTTAATTCTTATCAAATAGCCATTGAATGTCTGGCAAACGAGGGTATAAATAAAGTCCCTCCAACACATACCAACAAAAAAAAAGAATGAAGACAAAGAAGAAAACGTCACTGTTTTTATTGTTTGTATCAAGTTTCCGACACGGGCTAAAGCAGTAAAACACTCCATTATAGTGACATTTCAATGAGTCGCACCTTCTGAGCTGTCAGTTTTATTGCCAGAAAGACATCAAGTAGCCTCAAAATCATGAAAATAAACAACCAAACATCAAAGACGGTCCCGAATTTCTCATAATACTCCACTCACTATATTTTTTTCTTCATGTGGTACAACAATAGCGAAAATAGTTTATTGGTCTCTCTATAGAGAAACTGAAAAGTATAGAACCGTAATTATTTTCGAATGAAATAGCAATAGAATAAGCTAGCAATACTAGAAATATAGGCCGTTTTGAACCTAATAAATAACAATCCTAAAGATCCAAGTAGATTTTGATTATACTGTTATTACTAGTGGACTATTGTACGAGAATATACTTGAAAAACTATAAGAAAAGGCAAATAATTGGAAATTTATTGACAAACTTTCACGAAACTTCATTAAATTTAACTGTACCTACTGTTTTTAATTTCGAATTTCTGTATCAAACAAAATCTGAAAGTACTGTTTCACAAAACGGAAAAATACAACTCCAATTTACTTCTGAGTAATTAGTTTTTCAGTTAATTTAGATATTATTTGATCAACGTTCAAGTTTCCAAAAAAATATTCATGTTTAGTAAATAAGCAGATAAAGTACATTTCCCAAAAAATGGCTTTAAAGAAGAAAATTAAACTGGCCAAATTGGAGAAGAGAATTACAAAACTTAAGTTAATTAACAGAATTCTACGCGATTTTTTCCGTAATTACTTCGTTTAAAATTCCATGCCAGTATTATTTACTCAATATGGAAATCTACATTAAACAAAAGACTTTTATGGGTACCATTATTCTTTAAAAGTGGAATGTTTATATTTTTTGTCTATTTCATAATAGACAGGGAACTACCCAAGTAATTCTAACAATTAAATTTGAATACAGAGCAACTAGAACGTTTTATCAGCAAATTAACTAAAATTGACAATCAGAGCTGGACTAGTCTACTTTGGGAGAATTTATAAGAAAAGAAGGCTGATAATCAGAAAAAAAAACCTTAAAAGATTATCCGTGGCCATTCAAAGGCTGTTTTGGGTCCGGCACTGGCCTCTTACAAAGCAAAGTTACAGGTCCCCAACTGCATGGATCCGCCACTGAAGGGTCTCGAATTCTACAATAACCAAAGAATAGAAATAAAAGTTACTTTGCAAAACTAAATTTATAGATACCTACGTATCGAAACCATAATTGTTCAGTCTCAATAAGAGAGAAGGAAACTTTTCGTTGGTAAAACAAATTTGCACTTACCTGCAGCGATGATATGACCCATATCACTCGCCTCTAATTCCAGTAATTGACAATCTAACATTACCATTAACAATAAACTATCAACCCGACATTAAAAACCTCACCCAATTCTACAACAAATGACGTTACGACAAAACTTGCATGTAATTTTTCTTTGATCCTTGACAGAGGAGAAGTACCAACAGATTTATTACTCTTTCAGTTGATTCTATAGATCAGATTGTGTCTCAAAAGTGATCATCTGTTCAGGAGGCACTAGTTGTGTCACTTTTGAATTTAATTGTGTTGTATTTTTTGATAACTAAAATGTCGCTAATTTCTGTTTTTACCTCCCTTTCTTTGTCCAGGATGTTCACGTCATCCATACTCACAATCAGGGCCGAATTGGCTTACCCTGGCCCCGGCTGAATTTATAGCAAACAAAGGTATCTCTTCAGCTGGCGATCCAAAAAATTACTTAAAAGATTATCGATGGCCCCTCAAACACTATTTGGCCCCCAAAAACTTATTGGTCTCGGAGGAAATCTCTTCATATCCCCCTGTTCAGTCCGGCACTGTTTACTTAGCTGTTACATACTTTACGAGACAATAGTACAAAACACTTATACAGATAAGTTTTTAGTTTTTGATAACAACGATACATACGAAATAAAATTGCATAATGTCCTTTGTTTAATTTGTTGTTACAAGTTTACTAATCAGTTGATTTTAAAACATCGACGAGTCAACATCAAAATTTTTCTAATCTATTAATTTAAATAAAATAGTGTCTTGAAGGCAGTGTGTGTGTTGTGACTCAATTAGTGCAAGTGCGGGAGTGAAACTACCACTAATAATAAATCGCAAAAGTTATATCAATGTGAAGTGTTTAAATATGAAGTGTTTTCCAAATGGACCACTACCGTCCACCATTGATGATCAGCGTTGGAGGACTGCATAACCTTATCGGAGATGTTCAGCAAAAGGATACCATCGAAAGGGTAAGTTTTACAGCACATCATGGTTTTAGATTTTGTTTTCAAAAGGTTGGTCACAAAAGAAATACGTTAACAAAATATCGGTGGCCCCTCAAACGCTATTTGGCCACCAAAAGCTCGTTGGCCCCGGGGGAAATCTCCCCATATCCCCCTGTCCAATCCGGCACTGCTCACAATAAGTGTAAAACGATGTCCACCTATAAAGTGGTGGTATGTCAGTTTCTGGGTTGTTGGCCGCCCAGGTGTAAAAACAATATCGCTGCCATTATTAATTTATTATTATATTATTCTTGTTAACCAAATTTTACATATGTACACTCCTGGTATGTTGATTATTTTTGTTACTATTACTATTATTATTGGGATCAGAAAAACCACAGTGTTAAATGGGGCTTCGTTTAGCCGGTTCTGATTGTGAGTGCCCCCTACCTTTTAGACACAATCTGATCTATAGAACCAACTAAAACAATAAAATATGTATCGGTTGGTACTACCCACCTGTCAAAATAAAAAATAATAATAATGATAATATTCGATAAGTTTGTCTTGTTGTATCGCGTAACATCATTTCTTGTGATATTGTTGATGTTTTTCATGTTAGTGGACGTATTTTATAGTGTTAAATTAATATTTGATATAATTTATTGTGAATGGTAATGTTAGATTGCTGATTACTGGACGTCGAGGAAAGTTCATCGACCCATATTATCGTTCCAGGTAAGTGGAAGTTTATTTTCTACCAACGAAAAATTTTCTTCTTTATTATTGTAATTGAACAACTATGGACTGGATGTGTCTATAAATTTAATTTTGCAAAATAACCTTTATTTCAATTTTCTCTTGATTATTCTTAACTGGTAATTGTAGTATTCGCGAACCTCCAGTGCCGGATTCAGGCAGTTGAGGGCCCTGAAACTTATACTTTGTAAAAGGCACCTCAGTAACGTACACCAAAAAAAATAGATAGATTGTATTATCAAGCTTAAATTTCAAGTGAGCCCGTTTAGCTGGGGGCACTGAAACTTAAGCTTCATCAGTTTTAGGGCCGGGCTGGCCTACTTTGGTGCCGGGGGAATTTATAAAAAAGAAGACATTTCCTCAGCTCATATCCCCATATATTTTTGAGCAGAGATTGTTGATACTACTTCAATTTTTTGATTATTTTTTTATTTCGTGTATGTTTATGAGAAGTTGTTTTTTCTTCACTTGTTAATACAAATGTTGGTGATGCCTATTTGAATATGCAAGTTGATAAAGCTCTCGGAAAGATAGTTTTATTTTTTGATACTCACAGTTTAGCCCAATTTTTATTGCCTATGAAATATTTAGGTACAGGCAGGATAAGATTTTCAAAATAATCCTTTATTATATGGAAATTCGAAATGTATTAATTTCGTCCGTGCTGAAGGATCAGATTATTTAATCAATTTTTGAAGGTGTTTGTAATTATTTGTAATTCTCTCTACAAGCTAGAATATATTACCTATAGAATTCCTATATAAAAAAGTGTTGCACAGTATCAACCCGTCGGACATAAAAGAAGAAATCTTCACCTGCTCAATACTTCTATAGGCCGGCGATATTATTATATTCTATATTGTACAGATCACCCTATACCAATTTATACCTTTGTGGATCCATGACAAGTAGTTCACCCAGCTAGAACCCCGTGATAAATTATCAACAACTTAACAATAATTTACAAGCACAAATGGCCACTATCTGTCAACAGTCCTGCGATTTGGTCAACTTTATGTTTCCGTCCATTGGTAAACGTCCATCAGGACGATTTCGTTCCTCATTAAAGGCTTTGTAAATCGTTATCTTCTTTCTTGTTTATAACATCGCATCGAAACGGGGCGGAACTCTTTCAAGACTCGTTAACTTGTCCGCGCGATGTTTTTACTGTTTTGATCCCTTTTTCACTCCTCCTCTACCCCCCTCTGTTCTTTGTCGTAATTTCCCTTTTTATTCAAGTCAGGCTTCATAATCGCAGATCAACTAAATAAAGGAGAAACAAACACAGTTGTCGTGTAGGAAGAAGATGCGAAAACGAAATCCAGTCGTATATATGTGTGTAATCTTTTATACGGGTCAAAATTGCTATCAGTAAATGGCCCGTACTTAATGATTAAAAAAGAAGGAAACATTATCCACGAACTTGCACAAACTGAATAGAAACAGACCGAAGAAAAGGGAACGAAGGAAAATTAAAGTCCACACAGTGAGGATGATGATAACACACACACATACTAGCTGCATAGTAGACGGAAAGTCATTTGCCAAAGCTGGGCGACGACATTACATCTTATCTTCGCGCTAAATAAAAGCTAACTTTAGATAAATATAAAGATAGAAGAAGGAATGAGCCAGATCACTTGAAGTGTCTTAGAATTGATTAAAATGGTACTACAAACAGGGGGGTTAAGCCCTTGAGTACGTTCAAGTTTTATTAAACACCCTTACAGGTCTTACTGGCTTTTTCGTTTGTTGTTGTTGTTGTTGTTATTGTCGATCAATCCAATACGAAACCAAATTATAAATACTTAGGTATAGAACGAATGATAGTTATCATGTTTGATGATGTTTTTCTATATATAATCAACATTGGCCTCTTTTATGAACTTCAAGTGTTGAATATTGCGTTTGGGTGAAATATAGAGAAAACTAAAATGAAAATGTCTTAAGGTATCCCTTGGGTATCGTTTACCCGGCGAACGACAATGCGTCTTAGTAACGACTTCCCGTCTGTGCTACTCTATGAATACATTTTCTTTGTTCGCTCCTTGGTGTCGACCGGGTAACATGCCTGTTTTACATGCATTGAATTTCCAAACATTCCGTTATAGTCCAGACACAATTATTTTGCATAAAACTTAATAGGTGATTCTTTCGTCTTGGTCTTGGTCCTTCCCCAAAGAAAAAAAAAAGAAAAACTCATTTGACCCAAACTCAAAAACCCACCGCCTTACCAATAATCATCATTACCATAAATATTATAATATTATTTAAATATCTCTCTAATTATTTAGAAAGCTATAACACATGTATAATATTTAGCAGTATAATTAAGAAACTAGAATCGTGTCCGATATAAGTTTCTAATTAACATCTATATTTATCATTCAATTAATCGGACAGTCCATGAAGGCAATTTATAATGATCCAGTAGATTTTAAGGTGGTCCAGCGAACCAATCCATAGATTAAGAAAGACATTAAAAACCGGATTTTCGACATTTTTAATATTTTCTTTTCCTTCATCACCCACCCACCAATCCACCCTACACAACTTGAAGCTTGAAACGGCCATTTCATCGCCCCTCACATTCAACATTCTCTGACTGTGACTACCCTTCTAGTAATATAAAATGTGCTGTTTCACATTCTAATCTCGAATCCAGTTATGCGCTACTGAAATCAATAAAAGCGTTTTCTATCTTGTCGTTTTTTCCACAACGTGCTCTATACATTTCTTTCCTTATACGTTCTCACAAATGTGAAACAATAAAGATAAAGGTTTCAGTTTCAGTTCACTTTAGAACAAACTATCAAACACACGCAATAGTATGCTCATGCGCCAACTTATATTATATATTATTACAACATAAAAACGGCAGCGGTTTGATAAATAAGAAATCATTCCTAATCAATATAGATTTGTTTTATATTCGAAGAGGAAACGTAAAAAACGAAACTTTGAATATCCTTTAAAGAGGCTTTGTTTTATCAGCGTCATTTTTTACGATTTACAAAAAAAAACTGTTGATGATGGTGGCGAAAACAACGAGAAAATTGCCTTCAGTTGGCTAGAGTAAAATTCCCTAAAATGAGAATAAATTGGTTCAAGTTATTCATGAATTTTCTATATTTGAATCTGAATTCGTTTCCCAGTTTTAAATAGCAATTACAGTTGCAACTTTTAATCTACATAACTCTTTCAAATGGCCAATAAAAGTCGACGAGAAAACTCAGAAGCTCTCGATTCGAAACGAAAAAAAGTTCAAATGGAACTCTCACAACCGAATATACTGAATTAATTTTTGTTTAAACATACATATACCAGCATTACATGTACGCATCCGGAAAAAAACTGTCGCTTATTTTATTGTAACTAATCTTATTATCAAGTTTACGACTTTCTGGAGAGAAACTAGCCCATACCTGCATATGTAAGTTTTAGAACTAACAATACATTAACTGAAATCCTTCGAGTTCTCTTCATGTCATCTAGTATTATATTAAACTTTCTGTATTGTTTTGGTACCTAATAAATGATTGAAGCTGAGGGAAAAAATCAAGGATCGGTCATTGGTCATTTGTCTCGCAGTGTTATTGACTTTCTGTTAATTTTTGAAATACCATCCAATCGCCCATATCCATTAGGACGACATCAAAATCGATGATACTGTACTGTCGCTACAGTTAATATCTGCCAACCCTGTTCTGTTGTTTAATTGCAGAATGCTTTTAGCTTTCCGTATAAAAAAACCGTTCTGATAACTATTCAACAACTCACATGAATATACACACAATCTACACATATTGTCAATATTACGACAGACGAAATCAACCCATACGAGGTGAAATTAAAACGGGATGATTCGCGTAGAGCAAAATATTTAATGGAGCTTAAACCGGAATGTATCCCAAACGGGGTCTGAATCGAAACGCTCCATATATCCAGATAATTGGATCGCTGCAAAGCCTCGGATCAAGTCAGCTAGATAACTAACCCGCTAGTACTATGAAAACACGATAGAATGTGATATTATATAGTATAAAGTAACGTTGAAATTAAAGTGTAAGCTCACATTCTAAAACTGTTGCTACGGAAATGATACTCGTATATTTGAGGCGGCGGTCCGAAAACAATCCACGATCTAGAGAATAGAGACAATCTCTGGCTATTAGTACAGGTGGAAGTGAGAAAGCTAGATGATGAGTTGTTCATTTGGCGAAGTGCGGGCATATCGCAATGTGGCCGGGGGTGCCGGGCAATTCAAACGGTCATTATCACCTGAGTTATGGCCCAGTGCCGACAGAGTTGTTCTAGCCGCCGACATTGGATTTATCATGGATCTACATTGATTAAGATTCTAGCCCTTCTTGGAGCCCTTCTCATATCAACGCAACTTATTAACAAAGTTCCACAGAATAATATAATTCACATTTTATGCGTTACCAGCATATTTTGTTGGACTCTGTTGGAGTCGGCGAAAGGAGCTGATTAAAATTCTTCAATGCAATGTAGGTAGACATCCTGTCATGATCATAAACATAGCTGTTAATTACGTAAAGTTGTATCAAACAGGTGAGGAAATCACCAAGCAATTGAAACGGCAACAAGTTGAAATAAAAATCTCACATAATTACTTAAAACACTGTTAAATAATCATTTAGGTTTTATGATCAACTCATAACATAATCGTGCAATAACTGGAACGGCGCAATGCTTGGGTAAAAATTCAATAACTTATTACATTTATCATCATTTAAAATTGTACAAATGTTCTACAATAATGTCCATAACATTTAATATTACGCAAATATTTTCGTTTACCTGCAATTTAAGTCGAAATTTGAATGAAATCATCATAATTCTGGGCAAAGCTCGCATCCTCCGCTCATGGAAATCCATAGTGCTGAACGCAACGACCATTGTAACGGCTGAAATGGGCCCTCTCGAGACCGGAATGGGCAATGTGCTCGTGAATGGCCCATCTTCTCGCAAGTAGCGCTCCGAGTGCCCCATTGAATATTTAGTCTCGTTATTGAAAACATGATGCTCTCAAATGTTATTCATATACTGCAGGAAGACATTGACGATGTCGTAAAGTTCGTCGACAAAAAAATCAACTCAAAAGCTAAAGCTTTCAAACACCTAACCCAAATTTTGCATTACAATACAGCCATCAATATTTATGTTTTAATTAAATTTCTTATTAGGTACTAAATCAAGATTTCATCTATTCAACGAAACAACATCATCATATTGACCTGAAAGTAAATGAAACAAATCAAAAATTACTTTATTGTCATTAAATTGGTTCTATCTTGCTACAACTAAATATAACTAATTGCAAATCTACCCATCTAAGGATGCTATAAATCTACTTTGATTCTTTTTTTTTGCTTTATGTTAGGCCATTTTGTTAGTTGCTAGCAAGCACTCGAAAGCTTCCATGTGAATGTCTACCGCAATTGTAATTTAAATAGTTTGTATTTCACAGCTCACCGCAATTTCCTAAGCGAACAAAGGTTGTTATAAGATTAATGGTTAATGTCTCCATCACGTTGTTGGTAACAGAACATTAAGATGTAAAGGGAGGGTCCATCTGATTGATGGTAGGTTACCGCAAAACATTCTCATGATTTTTTCTTGTTCCATTTGAGTGATTCTCTCTGAATTTTAAATGGGTTTCTTTTGCCAACATCCATCAAAAAAACTTAGTCAAAGATATTTAATAAATATATATAAACATTTTTTTTTGTGCGCTACAACGAACAGAAATAATTAGCAATGATTACTAGGGCAAAGCTATCAGTTACGGATGGACGAGTGAATTCGTTTGGGATTTGAGAACCCTTAATTTTCACGGTCCGTGATGTCTTTATATATTGCTGCTCAAAAAAAAAGAAAAAAGAAAAAAACAAAGACTAGGCAGTTTCCTTTCTAGAAAGAAAGGTCCAAGGGTTGCGCATCTTGTTGTTGTATATATGTATTTTAAGGGAGGGGTCCAGGGACGGACGGCGGCAGACATTGTATGGGGTTCAAAGCGTGACAGCCGGCCATTACTTCTTGTAACCGAAGACTTATAGCAGGGGAGCGCGCAGCAGGGAACCATTAACTAAATTACTGAAGAAGCAACCAATGGGGGCACGCCAAGATTTAGACTTGGTGGAATTGATTACGGGCTCAGGTGCTGCTCTGGTAACGTGCATTGGAAACTATGAAACTTGTCAGGATTAGATCTATGGCGATTACCCACTATCATTCCTAACAAAACCCGTTGCTTTTTTTATATCTCAATTTAGATAATGTTTTATTTATGCTCTTCACATATCCGGGCACTCTATTCGCTGTTGAGCAAAGTCGTTCTTTTTTTTCTAGTTTTTTTTCGTTCTTATACATTTGATTGTTATTTTAATGCGATTTTAATATATTATAAACGAATCTGAATAAGAATCACGAGTACTCGTATACGGGCAAGCATATAAATATTCATTTGTTTTCATTCAAATTTACAGTTTTTTTTTGTTGTTTATTCATCGCATAAAAACTGAACAACGACTACAAGTAATCCGGACAATCTTAAATTTCTTCAAAGGACCTTATAATGGTGGACTATATTGCCATTCCAGTCACGGTTCATACACATTCCTGAAGGAATTATGAAGCAATAATGAAGAGCCTACATCTTCTCTAACAGATCGGGAGCGAGATGTAGTGTTTTTATGAGACCACCTAGGTGGAAACTCGACGAAAAAAAAATTAAATAGCGGCTTTATTTTGATATTTCTAATTCGGAAACTTCGTCTTTTAAGTGTCAAGAAGAACGATAATTTCGTGAAACAAATTTCTAATTTATTTGTGTATCGGTTATTAGAACAAAAAAATTAAACCCCATAATTATTGTAGGTACACAAGAAACGAATTATTTTGAAGCAAATATTATTTCTCACACTACTAATTAACGGACCAATTTGTACACTTTTTTTGTAAATTAATTGGAATTTTTAATTTAAATTATGGTAAATGTAATAAACAATTTTTATGCAAATAACAGAATTAATAACTACGAATAGAGGAAATAACAAGGAAACATACCTTTCTGATTGTGAGTCTCAACAGCAACTAAACTGACTTTTTTTTTGGGAAAATTACCTTGAGAAATAACAGCAAACCCCTTTAAAAAACGAAGATTTCTTTCAATAGGGTTGTAAAAAATATCGAAGGTCATTAAATTGTTCATAGAAACGTCCGGTGTTACCTTCAAGCCATTACAGGTAAAATAAAATTTGACATTGAGTCTATTCTGTTAAAATTTTTTTTTACATGTTCTCACAGTTATGTTGCCCTTTATATTCACATATTTACGGAAATGATAACGGCCACTTAAATAGTGTTATCTACAAGTGAGTGTCAATTATGAATATTGAAAGACAGATCCCAAGAAACGAGAGGATTTTGTCAACAATTTTAGATACTACGAGTATATCTGGATTAATAATATATATTTTCATGAGATAAGCCGTCAATATTTATTGTAATTGTTACTAGAATTTGTTGAATTTCGTATTGAGTGGTATATGGCAGGATTAATGCGTAAAGTCATAACAATAATTCAAATCCATTGTAATGTTGAGGGTAACAGTAGCTCGTAGTACTGTATTCTCATTAGTCTCATTAGATCTACACGTAAATGCGCTTATGTTCCCCGAGTACAATGTATACTATACCCCTTAATAATTACAATACATGTTTCCTGTTGACATAAACAGCTTTTCATTGTTGATCGTTGGATCAACCATATTCCACCAATAATAAACGTTATAAATATAATAATAATAATAATAATAATATATCTTTAGATTTGCCATTGTTTACAATGTAATTTCGAATAATTGTCGGTATACTTTATCTGTGTATGGTGGTCTATTATCGTGTTTCTTTAGAAAGTTTGAAGGAACAACGGGTATGGCAAAAAAAAAATAGTAAAGTCATATAATCTGTTCTGTTTCCCTTCAACAATTTACATAATTTTGAGAATGTGCTGTTATCTTTGTAGAAACGTTGAAAAGACATCACATTCTAAACGTTAACATACCAAATCTGAGTTTATATATATTAGAATGTTCTATACATTTCTATAAAGATCAGGTATAAAGTCACATTCTGTGTGTCTTATACGAACGATTCAGTGTTTCCCTAAGGAAAACTCATATATGACACTCTGAAGGGTCATAAACTGAATTATACTTGTTTGGAACAACGCGCGAAAACTGACTGTGGTTACTTTGTTGTTTTTTTTTGTTGTTCTCAAGTTATTGGCATGTATCCATTTATATTGACAATATTTTATATCTTTATGTAAACCTAAAATTATGGTATTTTCCAATTTTAAGATTATCAACACGAATAAAAGCTTGAATGGGTGGATTTGTTTTCAGAAAAGCTCAAACTTTTTTTTTATAAAGAAGAAGCAAACACGCAAACTAAATGGATTCATCTGTAACTAGGAAAGAGGTTGTTATAGGGGTAATACACATGATGGTTATTTGCCCCTCAACAAGACTCTAAAGCTCTCACTATGTCATTTGATGCTGTTCACTTCTCTCTTATTGCGGAAGTTTGAGAGCTTAAAAAACTCTTATCATCTATTTGTATCTACAAATATTCCAACAATTGACTAAAAACAGTCAAACAGTTACTCTAAATTTGTAATATCTTCAGATAGGTTTTTTAAGGTAAAAGCTCACCTGATTGGACTTTTGGTCCATACGGTTCTACCATAATCTAACAGATGGCTGCAGCATTTTAAAACAAAGCTCGCTAAGATACCTGTTTCGATCGCGTCGTTGAACTTGATTTCACGTAACGGCCAACAGAGTGAACTGCTATGGGAAGATCATTTAGATCGAATCTTGTTTTTTTTTCTCCAGCTCGCTATAACCGCGACATTCTTGTTTAATAATCACTAATTCAAGTTGGTTTGGAAAAAAACGAGGCTGTATTTAACTTCAATTATCACTGTGATGACATCTGAGGGTCATTCGATACGGGTAGTGGATTATGATAGATCTGGGTCTGCAATTGACCAAATCCTCTCTGGTCCCCCTAGCACCGGTGCAGTGCTATTAGGAGATAGTAGGATTACGGGTTCATTACGATAGGCGAATATTTATCGGAAAACGAGATAGAGAAAATGTGTTGATGCAGTCGAAGCTTTCGTATCGATCTAACACTGTTGAGTTAATTACTGCAATAAACACAATCATCCATATGCGTTTATTAAAGTATTTTTTATCTCTATAGTTTTGTTAGTCAAGCGTTTCATCGGTTCTTTGGCTGTAGACAGTGATATTCATTTTTTACTACCGACTTTGCCAGTAGGCATTTCACTACAGTAAATAAAACCCGAATCTCCTGAATAAATATTTGTTTATGTTTTATTTAACGGGGGAAATGTTTGATTAGAAAGGCAAATGTAAAGTTCTGACATTCTTGAAGTGATCTGGAGGATAGTTGTCATCTTTTTTAAAAAAAAATTGTCCTGAGGCCATCATCAACCACCAGTATACTCCATTAGATGTTCCATTATAGTTACAATTTTGCATTTCCTGGGGCTTTATTCAAATCTATATTACAGATTTACTATGCCATTACAACAATGGACTTCCATATCCATAGATAGAGTAGTAGTGGTAGTATGGTCGCTCAGTGACAATACAGTCCTAGCCTCTCGTTATCATTCATCTAACAGACAATAGTGAAGGGTCCCAGATTCACCCCAAAAAGCTTTCGCGTTTTCCCCGTTCTCTCTACCTCATCCAGAACAAACAACCCGACGGAAGCGGAAAGAGAGACGCCATCATTGCCAATGGAAAGACAACCGGATGTCAAAGAGGTCATTCCACTGGAAGATATTTATATGTATGTTTGTGCCGGTTCCGTTTCGGGAAGGGTGATTTTTTCCCATAACTGGTGTGGGGGCGGCATTCTATTTATTCATATATACATTGAGAATCATCCCTCTTATATTATCATTGAATGGAAGTTATAGCATCTCTAATTCATTTTTGAAATATTCAACAAATAATAAATTTCGACAATACTAGGCGAGTCAATCTATAATAAAAATGATAGTTGATTGAAAAGAATAGGGATTGTATTTTATGGAAGGAAGATCCATTTTGTCCAACTTTGTCCATTTTGCGTCATGCTACGTTAAAATTGGTGCCGTCGCTGACGTCGCAACCAACGGCGTCGCCAGCATTATACCATTAAAAATACGAAGAACGTAATGGTGTAGAAAGATTAATTGTAGGATTGTCCAATAATTCAAAAATGAAATATTTGTTCAACACCAATATTAAACGAATTCGGATTGTTGTTTTTATTAGATTTGTTACACGATTTTGTCGACACGTGACACTCGATTGTATGGGCTGTGAAAAATTTTAATTATTTCTGTTTTCAGTTCAATTTTCCACACACCCTACTTATTGTTTTTGTTTTTTGTCGTATTTGTTTACCCACCCACAATTTTACGTGTAACGAACGAAAAAATTTATTACTACTTTTATGGATCAGTACAGGGAATGGAATCGTATTTAATTGTCAGCAAGTGGTGAAGACATCTTTATTGTTTTCTAACTGAACTGATTGAAGTGTAACTGTGTGGAATAAATTAATTTATATATCTTGTCCGAAGCAGATGCAGACCAAGTCAACCAAAGGAATTGATCGTTTCTCTCCTTTATAATATTGTTCAACTACAAGATTTTTCCACTAGAAATTATTCAATAAAATGCAATTTTTAGCTCTACAACTTTTCACTAATTCATTTTATAACAAGACATAACTAACTACAATTCTGTTTGTGACATCCTACAATTTTGCACATCTGTTTAACAATCCAGTCCATGCATTTCCTTTTAAAATTTCACAGTGGCTGTTTTTTAAAGTGTAGATTACATTGAACTCCCCAATAGGACCACCTCTGTAAAAGTTAGTCCCCCTTAAACCGATAAATTCCCCATTTTTAGATCCAAAGGACCTGATAATTTCCCCTTGTGGTTACACAGTAAATTACTAATATTGTTTATTGTGACCAAAAAATAAAACATCCCAATAATCTATAGGATGCAGTTTCCACCCTAGAGCCGTTTTTTGACATCTCAGCATCTTTAAGCGGGTTCAACCTGCTTTGAATACATTGACGTCACAGAGCGAGTGAAATACAAATTCTAGGGTAAAACAGTCACAAGAATGGGAAAATTTAACTAACTGACTACGTTTGAGTCGCCAAAAAACGGCTAAGGTCCACTCCACGTCAGAAAGCTCCGAAATAGTCAAAGACATCCGCAGACGAGCCAGTTTGCACAAACCTGTTTCATGGACCTTTCAAATCATATCATTTTGTGCAGAAAACGTTTATATTACATCAGCCATTATTAGGTAATTTCTCATTTTTCTCGTAATAACTGTACATCTGCTTCAACTAATCAGTCTTATAGATAATAAGCTAATGGATCTAACAATGAGCGAATTTTGTTCTGCTAGAAATGAATACTGATGTACTACATAATTACTATTAAAGCAGATAATTTCGATTTTGATTTAAAATAATTACAGAAAAAAAAAGTAAATACACTCTCGTCAGTATGTATTTTATAACAATAATAAGACGAAGAACTGGTTGATAGTTAAAAGCAATTTGAAAAACGGTCAAATTAAAACGAAGACGTGACTGTGTGTTGTTGTTTTTTGCCAAATAAAAAACCACCACAGTCTGACATGATACATGAAGTGCGTGTCTGATTTTCACCATCAGACATGCTGCAATTTATTTGCCCACATGAGCATGAAAATTGGACCCGTAGTCTCCTTCATGTCTATAGTCGTAAGTTTATGTAGATATGTGTGATTATGCGTGAAAAGATTGTACAGATACTACACACACACACATACATATGTACATACAAAACAAATCTCATCTTTGTCATACACACACACACACACACACATACATAAATACATTGTTAAAATCGAGATATACTCCATTGCAATTTATTTTAATCCAGATTTAATTCACTAGGTCGTATACATATCAAAAGTACTGCCAAGCTGATTTATGATCGCCTTTAATAGACTTTCAGTTTGTTACTCTTTCTTTGGTTCAATGTAAATAATGTTGAATACCAAGTTGTTTTTGCTTTTATTTATCAGTCTGAGGAAAGAATTAAAGACAATGAACCAGCATCCAAAATAATACCACGTCTTATCAAACTTCTTGTAGTCAAATTCAGATATCTATTAAAGCACTTCACGTGTCACAGCAGATCATGTTTTTGTCCTTTTATGTCAAGAATATATAATTTTTTGTTCTATGAAAAATTTCGTCGGTATAAAGCTTTCAACATTTTACTAGAGTTATTTTAGATAACATAGTCTTAACGAAATTTGAATGTAGCCTTAAGGTTGAATAAATATCAGTCTCAATTAACTGAAACCCTCAAGGGGCACCCGTACAGCAACTAGGGTAGAGAGAAGATAGACAATTACTACTTTATATAATCCGTAAATATGATATCTCGTCTGAGTTATCAAATTTGGATGGTTCATTATCGCAATTTAACAAATGGCCTTTTTCGTATAATAGAACCACGTTATAACAGCTCCGTAATTCTCGTATGAGTACCATTATTCTGTCCCTTATTTTCAATTATAATGAATAGTAAAACGGCTTAAAATTATAGTTTATTTTAATCTAAATAGACACATTAATGATTGATATAAAAGTGAAAGAGTGGAAAAAATATACACATAACTGAAAATGTATAACAAAACTGTCGTTTTGCTTTTGGTAATTTTCTCTTTGTCGTATTCGCAACAGAACACATATGATTACCTCTGTGATATATTTGAATTTCGAGTTGATCCTACACATCGCGTCCTTTTTATTCAACAACGTTCATATTTCTCTTTTGTATTATCTTCCAGACCGTTTCCACCTGCAATGATCGGCATTATGGACATTTGCGACATTTTATCATGGCAATTCAAAACACATCGTCCGTGTATAGATACTGAAGAAGCATTGTGCTACTCCATTGCGGGTATATTTTGATTATTTTCCCTATACTAGCCTGTTTATATCGGGCAAAAAAAAAACAACCTATGAATACTGGTAACATTATTCTTCTACATAGATTTACAATAATTGCATTGATAGGTGTAAATCAAACAAGTCTTGATATGTCATTTCTCGAACCATTTCTCCCTTTTTTGTCGATTTTCTTTGCAGAAACATCGAAAATCGCCTGGACTGGTCCCAGTGTGAGTTCTAACATCATTGCCATAAATCATTTCACACTTTTTCTATAATTCACGTTGAGAATTTATTATAGATTTTTCAGCGAACCACCTGCTACTCTTCTCACAAAACTAAATCGTTCAATCTATACTTTTAGTTAAAGTTGCGTGTTTGCCGCAATGCAGCCATCCATGACGAAGTGCACGCCACTGCTTTAAATCCGAGGGCGCTGCACTCACAGAGAGACACCAAGTTGTGTTTTATGTAAAGAAGACTCGTAAATAAAGTCCACTTTAAATCATGCTCGCCTCTCGGCAAGAGAGCTACATCTTCGAACAACACACAGAGCACCTCGCACTCAGGTGGTCACAGGAGGTTGGGCCTGCCACGACTCACTGCCACGATGGAGGCGACTATTCTTGTCTGCCTTTTCATTATGCTTATTGCGAGTCTTTGTTTTAATGTCTCTATTTAAATTTTTATTTATCGATACCCCCCATTAAAGTACATTATCTGTCCCTTATTATTATTTATTAACAATCGTTTTTACGTTTTCCTTACCGTTTCTTGTTTAATAATTGAGACATTAATCATTAATCAATATTGAAAATTATGGCCGGTGATTAAACTTATCTGATCCAAACCGTAGGTAATTACTATTACGAATTTTAAATTGCACTAGAGGGCGGATTGACTCGTTTTCTGATTCTTGCATGTAAAATCTATGGAAACAAGAGTAAAACTTTTGCTAATTTTTACAGACATTTATAATTTATTGCAATATTATTAATTGCTAATATACCATACAACAACATAAATTAGAATCAGATTTCTTCAAAATGTCAAAAATGTGAATATTTATTATTTTATAATGGGTATTTACTACTAGCATTGAACTGAGCTCTCATAGTTTACATGCTTGGTGGAATTTATGCATAAACATAAATAATATAAAATGCAGTTTCCAGGTTTAATTTATCTATTCTCCAGGACAACAACAAAAAAAACATGATAAAACCACTTATAAACACACCGTATTTCATAGAGAGACAAACCCCATCACAAGAATGTCAAGTTATCGTATCTTCTTCGTTAGTTGTCCATTTTCGAAGAGCTTAAGTGAAGATACAGATAAAGAAAAACTTTAAGCTATATGTTGTTCTTATATAGTAGGTATATTAACCGTTTGAACTTTCTCGGCAGTTTGGTGAAATTAAAAAAGCAAATCTACTGCAATATCAACCATTTGGCTTGGATCCGGCTAGTCTGAGACTGACTCTCTATCCTAGATATATTAATCGGAATTGGATTCCGTCTCTTTCAGGTGAATTATTATAGTCACATTACCTCTTCTTGAGCTTTGGGCTTTGGGTAATTCCAATTTATAAATAACGTTCAAAAACTTTTATATTCCATAAAAGTGAATACTACCTATATTTAGTTTTTGGTATTGTGCCAGATTATTATTTTTTTTTTACAATAAATTACTAATATAATTTAATAAATTTTTTGTTTGTGTTTTAATTACTAATAACTAGTTATTTATTAACTAAATGAGTTTAACATTTATTGTATTAAAACCGCCACATGGTCATAAATTCTCTAGTGCAATTTTGTTGCGGTTTTCTCATTTTGATATTTATGTGAATGCATAATATGCACTCAGTTCAAAACCGAAAAAATAATAGCCAGAGATAGGAAGAGTCAAAAATTTCATGTTAATTAAAACATTTTTATTTGTGTCAAACATAATTCCTATACATTGCGCCATCTATTATTTAAATAGATTTTTCTTGTTTGTTTGTTGTTGTTGTTGTTGTTATTTTTATTGTTTTTTTCTTTTATTTATTTATTCAAGAAAGACGACAAAGTTGAAGTTGATGGAAAACAACGTGGGGTTAGATACCATGCATCTTTACATTACATCTCGGCAAAGTTTATCTACAGTAATAATTCTATCTGTCAGGTATGTTGTACTAGGCACAGACTCGTATCTCGTATAATACAACAAGAAACAACATTCATGTGCACAACGAAAAATGTATAATATCAAACACGCTAACAACGTCGCTGTTCCTGAGACACCTACTTTTATTCGTTTATTTTTTTCCCCTCCACTGTGACAGAACGAATTTATTAATTCTTGCACCACTAAAGTGTGGGCATTCTCTGAATTAACCGTACAATACGTTTTGTCTTACAATTTTTCTGGTCATATTACCGTTAAAACGAATATTTTGCTGGTACCAGTTTTTTTTTGAAAATATTTTACAGTACATCATGGAGGTTTAAATAGACGAAAGCCCTACGGATCGGTCACAAATGAAGCCATTTTGAATTTTGTTTATGGAGTGGCCAAATTTGGTGTCGATGTTTGTAAAATATCCTGTGGGTTGATACGAAACAATAGCTCGTATTTCAGGAAAATGGCGATTATAAATCTTGACCGGGCGTTTGCTTGCTAATGTACCGGCTTCACTTCACAGAAATAAATGTTATATACGCATCCCAGAAATGTTTTTCAGCTCGCCTTTATATAAGAAACATCCATGGTACAGAAACTGGCGGTACAAGATATAAAGGCACTAGCCTAATTTTTTCTTCTCATCTCCTTCAACTAATTGCAATTTTTCGTTCTTTAATAGAAAGTTTAACATCATAGAATAGTTTAAAGGAATCGGCTAAAATTTACGAGAGGTGTGGAAATATGTAGATGGTCTAGTAGAACTAAAAACAATTTGGAGGCCCTAATGACAATAAAGACTCGGTTTAGTAGATTTATCCAATTTCGGCGGGTCCTGAAACTGCAGCTCAATTAGCAACAATGGTGATCCGTCCCTGACAATGTAGAATCAAGGGTTAGTTTAAAAAGTCTACATGAACTAAAAATTGTTGTGCTCTCCCATTATATGTCATTAGAGTTATGAAGCAGTGAAACACTTCTAACAAAGTTCCAATGAAACGGCGCGAGATGTCTGAAATATTTACTGCGGCCGGTGAACCTGGCCAACCAGCCGAGCCCCAAGCTGCAATCGAAGGAAATAAACCAGTCTTTCTGGCTCCTGCCAAGAAAAAAACGACAGAAACTGAACTGATATTTTTTTCTTCTTTACAAAACTGATCGATTACACACACACGCACCCATACTATATAGTATATGTATACATACATACAAACACATACATACATATCATACACAGCACAGACACATACAGCTTTTTACAGTGTGTGCTTTTTTCGCTTTCGTACGCGATAAATAAATTGTTTAGTCTTTTACTCGTTCAGCTTGTGTATAAGCAATTTAAAGATTGCGTGCAAAGTAATAAATGATAGCCGGCTATCAGTAATATACATATTTCTTAGAATAATTTACATGGTTGACATACATATATTACCTGGTAGCTAAGTACAAGTTTCATATGTGGTTGATATTATTTATCTTAGAATTTCGAACGTGTTCCATGTGTACATTCCACTACCAGGCACCATATTTTCCATAGATAGGTATAGGGTACACACAAACACCTAATGTATATAAAGATTATTTTTTTCTCTCCTCTGATGTATCTTTGGACGGACGGAAATAAATAGGAACTCGTAACGTTAAATGAGCGAGAATAAAATTTATCTCTTTAGTTTAGAATTTATTTGAAATATTGGTAAAATATTTGCTTTGGTATACTCGGCTTCCTTGAACAATTTTACAATAAAACTCACTATATGTTTGTGACAAGACATGTAGTTTATAGGAAAACATTTATCTTTGAAATAAAATACCCATTTTATAGAAATAAAAACCATCGTCCTGGTCGAACACAATCTTTCATTATTCTACCATTATTTAAATTGATTTATTGTTGAATGACAAAGTTTTAATAATTTTCGATTTAAACTATTCGGTACATACACACATGAGTATAACTTGAAATACTGTTCCAATTAAACTGAATTACTTGTGTTAATTGATGCGAACTCATATTGGCTAACATCACGGGGATTAATATTTAATGATAAGTGATGTCAATAGTTGGGTTAACTGGTATTTAACAGGTGCTATTACTTTGAATTTCTGAAATATTTATCGGCTTTTCTAGGCTATTTGTTGCAATTTAACATCAAACAACACCGAAATACTAAACTATATAGTATTACTGATACTATCATATACACTCTTATTACAGGTATCGTGGGTATCAATTTACAATTTTCAAACAAAAATATATTAAAATACACACTCATCGATTAGATTTCGACGCAAACTGTGGAAAATTACATCTATCTTGAACAGTATTTATTACAAATCATAGAGTATTTATTGTCTGTGATGATAAGATCTAGTTAAACGTCACTCATTTGTAACCAATTTAAGTCATTGTTATTCCAAAAATTTTCAATTATTGCTTTCCGGTCTAGATATTGCGAGTTTTTGCCATACGCTAAGGTAAACGGTAACGCTAAATCTTGTTAGAAAAAGAGGAGGAAACTGTGCGTTGATCGATTTGCGCAATTGTCGTTCCTTTTTTAATATAGCGTGTGTACTGTACTAAAATCAGTATCTTTTACGAAACTTCGGTCACAAGGATCTCAAAACGTGCACTTAAATAATAATTATAGTTAAATGGAAATAAATATAAGATAAAAGGGCAATAGTAGGTACTATTAGGGGGAAAGATTTGACGAGATGGTTTTTTACCCTTCGTGCAGTTAAAAACATTAAGTCCCTCCAGGCTTCTCCGTACAATCCGTTAAAGATGTTGGTACCACATAGTGATCTTTCCAAATATCTTCAAATAAGACTTGTTAAGAGAAAAATGAAAATTTATTGTAGAACGGTTCATTTTTCCGTATTGATTGAAACTGTTGAAACTTTAACGTCTCCTAAGTTCACTTTGAACTGAGGGTTGTAGTTTCGATTGGCGATAAATATAGAAACTGGTTGGGTGTGACCCAATAATTGTTTTTCTTCTAAAAATAAAAAGTATACCGAAAATGAAAGAGCTGAATGTATGTATAAATGTAAACGAAAAACGCAAATTCCACCACCTAACCCATTTTCTGTAATTTTATACTGTTTACCATTTCTCAGGCGATACATCTCTGGAAATGGCTTATTCCGCAGTGTTCGTATACATCCCAGTTGGCTCCTTACTTTGCCGGGCAACGCCATCAAATTGCAGTGATAAATTTAACTAACGTCTCCCCTCCGACTTGCGCCACATTTCATACTACCCGGTACCTCTTATCTCTTTTCCCCAACAGCGAAAGCAATCCAGACATCGGGGGTCGGCTCTTCGTTTTCTCTTGGGTTAATTAAACTTTTGATCGTTTCGTACAATGAATGTTATGTTTGTCTTTAGATACCTGGAATGTTCCATGGATGATAATATGAGGGAAGTAGATGAAGAGTGCCTATAGAAGGGAAGGAAAGATAGAGACAGAAAGAGAGATGAGGATCTGAAAATGCCAACGGACCAAAGCGTCCGATAAAACGAATTCTATATGTATAGTATGTGTATAGTGGGATTTTGCCGGGTTTTTTTCCCCGATTAATTAAAATGGATGAGGGATGCTGTTGAAAGAATTAAATATGTTCGGTATGTGCGCGCCATGACTGTAGGAAATATACAGTGGCCAAAACGTCGTATTAATGAAATAGGTGTATTTAAACTTGTAGCCTCGTAAATATTGGATTTTATTATGTCATTTATTTGTTGATATTCAGACGTTTCTGGCTTTTTATTTTAATGGAAAACTGTTGTAGGTACCTCACTGGCCCTCTTCCAATCCGCTTGAAATAGCCATATAGTCACTGATCTCACATAAAACAATTAACTAATATCCAACACTTCAAGATGCTTATTAAAAGAAGCGGGAAAAAAGCTCTGCTAGATTGCTATTTTTAAACGTGTACGTTGGACGGTCTTCCTTTCTGCTCAACTATTTTTTTTTTGTATTTTTTACCTGTTCCAACCTCGAATTATAGACCAAAATTTTATTGAAGAACACACAATTTTTATTACACAGACTCTGTCACTTGTAATCATAAATCAATCTTACATCTCTGACATATTTTATGGTTCTTCAACTCACGATCTAAAAAAAAAAAATGTATCTTCTAACCCAAATATAGATCTCCATTATCCTTGAAACGAAAAAAAACTGCATTTGACAAAGGCTTAGAGAGACTACCTAGAATCGAACAACCTTCGTTTTAACCCATTTCGTTTCGGTTTATTGCCAACTATCCCTTTGATGATGATTTTTTTGCCTTCAAAACAGTTTTTTTTTACCCTTACAAGATATATTTCTTTAAATACACATTCATATTGACCTTGTAACATTGTAAACTGACCATCGAATTGTGGTCAATTGTCCGCCGACCTCTAAACGGGCAATTTAGAAATGTAGGAAAACCGAATATTAGATAGAGGGGCTAGGGTTGTGTGAATGTGGATAATTTCCAGAAAGTAGGGGGTGAAACCACCCTAAATTTTGGTCATCCACCTAGAGATTCTTATACAACAGTTTTACGGTAGTACCAGTCGGAAACGGAAGAAGTTCGAGGAGTTACGTGATGTGTGTTGTGTGTATTGTTTGTGTGTGTGTGTTTGAGGTGATGGATATTTAAGAAAAATTATTATAAAACTACCACGCATACAAGATATCAATCAAAATAAATGTCAATGATAATGTGGCCGGTAAGTAGGTTATTTGATAGCACGCTACATTTTTATTAACCTCGAAAACAAAGACGTTAATCTAACGTTATCAGTACCTATGGCGGGAAAATGCGCTATTAAAGAACGGTATGTTTTATAAGAACGGAATATGATAGCCGGCGGATGATAGTGTTGTTGCAACTATACTATTCACTAATTTCCAATGAAATTCATTGCACCTCTGCTTAACGCGATTTTCGGCGATCGTTTCCAGTCGCGGACAGTACGCGTTAATAGTCCAATACCGATTACGTTCAAGGAAACATACGCGTAACTCGCATGAATTGATAGCTTAATCCGCGATTGAAAATGGTAGCGGAAGATCGCGTTATGGGAAGTACGCGTTGAGTGAGTAAGCGCGTTATGTAAGTTACATTAACATGAAATTTTCGCCATCGCACTAGTGAAAATCGCTGCATATTCGAGTAAATGTGAGTGATCATACTGAAGCGAAAATTCCGCCATGGAATCGGATATCTGGCGCAGGCGAAAAATTCGCGTTAATGTGTGAAATGCTTTAATTAAAAAAAAAAAACATTTATTGCACAGACAATTAGTAATAAATTTCGGAAGCCACTTCAATGCTGTTTCATTTTTCATTTACAATGACAATAAATATCAACTAATTGCCGAACAAGTAATGAAATAAACGATGAATGACATGAATCGGTAATAATATGAAAGTGGTTTTTTTTCGTCTTGTTGTTTCAAATTGAAATGGTAGAGATGTAAAGAAATAAAACCATAATAATTTCCACCAATTTACAACATAGAATAATAAACAGACCATCAAGCGTGTCAATAAAGACGACATTGATGTGAATGAGAGTTGAGTGGCGAATAACTGCCACTAGGTTGGCATAGGTCTAGGTGTATTGTAACTAAATCCAACATTTATTACCACTAAACAGTAGTAAACATAAACAAGCTATAACTTAGATTTTTACGACCAGTAAAAATGGTCGTAAAATCAATGGGAGCAAATGTTTTCCAAACAGTTCTATATGCTCGACAATACTATACTATAGTATACTTTATAAAAGAAGCATTATTATTATCATTATTATTATTATATGCTACCAGTATTTAAAGATTTCTTGTATGGTTTATTTAAATTGTTCCGCATTACGGGCGTGACTGGATTTCGATCTGATTCAATCATCACGATTTACTTGTTTAATAATTTTTGTTGCGTTTTTTTCCTCTCAAATTGTTGAACTTTGACATAAACACAAACTGTATATAGGAGGGCACATATATTGTCGGGAATATATCCGGTTTTTAGTGGTTTATGGTGCTTGAAATTTGAATTTTATTTTTTATCGTTCCTAAATGATAAACGGGATAATTTGTTTTTCAGAAAAAAAACTTACACTTATTGTTTACACTCACAATATGCAAAAATTTCCATTTTTCAATTAAAAAATCTGTCTTTATTAGATAATTAGTGACGCTTATTACCTGTATTAATTCTATTAATATAAGAAAAATAATTTTAAAAAAATTTATGGTATAATTTCTATAATTAACTTGGTGCTAATCATTTCCACAATCATTATCAATAAAGAAAAGAAAAGACGATATGCTTGAGTTGGTTAGTGGAAACAGTTGTTGGAATGGCGCGCGTTCTTCCCAACCAAGAGAATCGGGAAGAAGAAGGGTGTCTCTAGTGCCACAAGGGACCGGTTGGGCCGCCATTTTAGTGTGCACCGCTCCATGTTATGTTCCGTTTATAGACCAGAATAGCACGTTTATAAACCTGTGCCGAAGCGCAAAGGGCGTCGTTTTCATTTCGTGTACTATTACTATTACTATTATTATTATTATTATTATTATTATCTATTTCGTTTCCTTTTGCTACGCCGAAACAACATACGGATTGTTGTGTGGCAGCTTGATAATATCGATTATTCTAAACTAAAACCACTTTTATGGAAATGATGTTTGTTGGAAGTGCGTGTATTATGCTGAATTTCCAATGGAAATTGGTTAATTCGTATACTGGGGACGATGTTCTAATTTAATTACGGACCAACGATCATCTAATTTAGGAAAACCTAGGCGATTCTATAAATAGGCGTTGTAAGGAAAAAAAGGAACGACGCAGTATCTTTACTAAAGATTTTATCAAGTCGTCGTCTAGAATTCATCCTGTCGTGATACAGCTTTTTGGGGAAAATGGAAAAATGCCAATGAAAAATTTCTTTATATTTTATTCATTTGGAAAATAATTCTGAAACAAGAATAACAGAATCAATTCTAAAAATGCATTTCATGGCAATCGATAATCGATAAAAGTTTGAAGCAGTTGCACGATTTCAATCTCGTTAATATAGTTTTAAACATATTCATATAGCTTTTTGTAGAAAAGAAGCCTAATTATAGCTACAATCAGTACTGAATAACCGTTTATTATAACTTTTATAGCCAACAAGTTCTTTTTTGCAAAATTATGAATATAATGAATAATAATAGCTTTTGATCATCCAAAATATACTGCGGTTACAGATTAACTGTTAAAAGTAAATGACCTTTTGCCTATGTGCCAGTGATGGATCCAGGCATTTGGTGGCCCTGAGATTTATGTTGTTTGAAGTCCCTCAATGACTTACACCGAAGAAACAATAGATTGTATTAGCAAGTTTAAGCTTCAGGGGGCCTTAAATTTTATTAGTTTCATAGTAGATCTGCCACTGTTAGACGTGCAAAAAATACAGATTTATGATTAAAAAGAAGCTTGAATAATGTACTAGGAACAACTATTTAAAGTTGAATTTACAACTGGAAAATATCATGTTTGATTAAGTACTTATACATTTGATATTATCAACAAACAAGTTATTTACCCTTATCAAATTATCATTATCAAACATGAACACATACAGCATCAATTTTAATTATAATCTAGGCAATTTATTATTTTTTCTTGAAGGGCGATTTTTTAAAACAGATTTTCGACCTTTTTAATGCTGTTTTTATGGAAAATATAGCTTAAAAAACATCATTCGTATGCTATAAATTTTACAGTGTATTGTTTTCAGTTACTTATAACACAATTTTATGAATACGTTAACAATACCTATAGGTAGTTCCTAATCATTTGTTAAAGTGATAACGACACGTAATGTACTAATGGACGATTTTCTCACGTTTTATTGAATTCTGTTGTTTTTAAATACATAAATCTTGTATTTTTTTAAGCATGAGATTTATTCAAGTTTCATTATGAATAATAAATATTCAATTTAAGTTGCAAATTACATAAATTTCTCAAAAAAACCGAATAACCATGTCATTTTTTGCAGCTTCATTCATTGAAATTGTATCCGGTTTACTAAAGTGCCAGTTATTTTTGTAATCAAATACAGTTGATAACGGAAAATTATCTTGATATTTGAGAAACTGATTAAACTATACAAGATACAATCATCAACAATAGAATATCTCGCGTCAAGTCTTGATTTTTTTTTGTTACTGGAATTTGCAAATAAATGCCGATACACTGTGGAACTTTTGTGTTTTAGAAATTTGAATAAATATCTCGGATTTAATACTATACGGGATAATTGTCTGGATATTTTTTTTTGTTAATTTAGCAATAAATTCAACGGTTAAAAGTCTAGTTAAATTTTTGTTGTCATAAATAATAGTAGCTTTCATTGTTAGTATGTTTGTTAGTCAATGAAATCTACTCCATTCATTAATTATAATTAGTTGATTTAAATAAAATTCCGATTTAAAAAAGGCAAAAATAAAAAAATTATTCAATGGTGGCTCCCAATCTACAAAGGGTCCTTTACAATGGTCTAACCCTCAAACTGTGACTTGCTGACCAGTATGGGAGTTATGAAGAGATTTCACCTGAAATCCCATTACTTGACGATGGATTATAATGTAAATAGCTCGTCTGTGAAAACTGAAAATTTGAGAATCACTGGTATAAACGACAAAGTTAATGTTAACGTTAAATCCTATTGGAAATTCGCCTCCTCCAAATGTTAGCCCTGCAAAAACTCTCTAATTTTTGGGTTTTCTTCATGTTAGACTGTGCAGATTTCTGTAAATTCCCAAAATTGCGATATCGATTCATTCGAAAGGGAGTTTTTGCAGTTCATACACTGACCCTAAATTGTACTAAAAAAATGTAATTTGAGTAACTAATTAGGCAAATTAGAGGCACTATTTACCATAGTGTTAACGTATAAACTGCAGAATTAAATAACATACCTATAAGAACTATTCTTGAACGCACTGTATGTTATTGTGTTAGGTAATCATATGTAAATTTAGTTTGAATGGACTGAACGCAATAACTAGTAAGTGAAAGTCCAATATACGATTAAATAAAAACTTGTAAACTTCAAGCATAAATCGCTTATCCGATTGCATTCAACGCCAACAGGCAAACATTAATCAAATTATTGCACTCTTATCAGATCATCTCTTAACTTATAATCAAACGAGATTGCATATTATCCATAGATTTGTTTACAACAACAACAACAACAATTTTATATTACCAACCTATATCTATATAGGTATAAGTAACTGATATTTTAGCTATTATTATTTTTATACGTAAACTATCTTTTAACGAAAATCATATATAACAGAAATTGTTAATATAAGGTATATAATGGAGATTATAAGGACGGTAACCTTAGTCAATTGATAGGTACTGGTTTTCTACTCATACTAATTTGAATTTTCGTGAAGAACTCTGTTGGAAAAATTTCTACTTATAACCACATAGTAATTACGGGAAATAATAGTTTATTAATACAAAAAGACGAGATACAGTCCAATTGACTTTTTTCACGTAAATAATATAGCGTATCTTTCTATTTATAAACCAAAAAAAAAATGTAATTTCATGGGGTAATTTCAATTTCTTGAAAAACTATAACGTTACCGTAAATCATTAACGTTAACTGGAGAAAGTGATAGCGTTATTATTACTAAACCGTAATTGTGATTTACGATAAAACCCATTCTGTTTGCACTCAATTTATTGTTTTTTTTTTTTTTTAATTAATTGTTGGATAAAAATATCTACCAAATACTCCATTCACTGACGAATTTCATGCACGTCGCCATATTGTAAACAAAACAATCACACCTACGTTTACTAGATCACCTACATATCTCTTCAGACTAGATACATGAATAGTCGGCACTTACCAAAAAGAAAAAAACTTAGAAAAACTATTTTTTTTTATTGAAAAAAAATTGCTCAACAAAATAAAAATAAATAACAAACTCTTATCCGTTTAGTTGACTGTACAGCAACATGTCGGGATGCTTACCAGTAAAGCCACATTTAAGGGAAGGGGAAGATTGGGCAACATGGCTGACAAAGCTAAAAGTTTTCAAGGTGGTTGTCATATAAACCCGATTAAAAATCCCAAAAATCCAATTTAATTAATCCGTTAATTGTAATTAGTGCAAACCGAATTTGATATTAATAGTGGTAAGTTGTATTTTCTGTTTTAATTTAATGTAGAAATAAGTCAAAGAATGATGTGTAGAGAAAGCTTTGAGAAATTTGGACAAATGGGGTACCCTGCGCGAGAGACTATTTCAAGCCACGCCTCCTCTGCAGCATGTTTTCATTGTGCTGACAAAAGACAAGCGGCGGCCATTAAACTGTTCGCATTGCATTATGGGAGGAAAAAGGATTTTTTACCTTTTACTTCGAACAAAAGGGAATTCCGTTACTGTCAAGTGGAATTAGAGGAACTTACTTGTAGGAAATAAGTGGTTGATAATAAAAGAACTTGATAAAAAGGGTTAAAATGGGAGAAATTCGAAATAAAAGTTATAGTATCAATTTTTGTACAGATCATGGTATAGATTGGGAATAATTTGTTTTTAAGTCGTGAACTATTATTCTTTTATTAAGATATCTATTATTCAATTAAATACCCTTCTAATATCCGGTATTTTCACTAAAAAACTTGATTTTCCATTTATAATCAATCTTTCTGATTCTTATCAGATTGTATCTAAATGGAAAAGTTAACCTTTTTTAGGAAATGTCCATTTTCGTGAAAATCTGCGATAATATGTGGGCGTGTAAAGAATCACCAAACGAACAATATAAATTATAAATCTGTTATTGACCATTAATTAAAGTAAATGTTGATTAACCTGTATTTTGTCCAAATGAATTGCCAATTACCATTTGTGGACACCTAAATGGTCTTGTGGGAATTAGGTGTATGTGTTGAAGAACGTCGTGTTAAAGTTTAACACGATCGGTACGCGTGACTCTAGATCAGGGGTTCTTAACCTGGGGTTCATGGACTCTTTGGCGGTCCAAGGATAGGTGTTAGGGGGTCCATAAGTTTGGCTGGAGAAAAATACATATTTCCATATCATCTATCTTTAGGTATTTTAGAGGGGACGCGTTCCTTACAAAACTATACCTAAAGGGGATGCACGGTACCCTGTTCTAGATGATATGAACCGCTGCATATCGAAGATATAAAGGATGTAATATTTTTGGTTTGATAATTCTAAAAACTGGCAATTGTGTAATTTTTATTTTAGTGAAGCACCTTTTAGGATAGGTTGAGATGATGTTGGCTTTCGCACAATTAGGTAATCATCATCATATGATTTTGTTAGATATTTCAAAATATTTGTGATAAATCCCAAACGGGGATGAGAGATAGTAAACTATTATTAAGATTTCAAAATTTTAATTTCAAGGTAATATTGTGGCAAGTGATAATTCATGTTACACAGAGACCGTCTGTTAGCTGTTAATAATCACGGCCAGACAGTAAAACATTACGTATGCTATGCAGATTTGAACAATTATGTAATACCAGTGATAATTGATGGAAACAAATGTCTATTATCACGATATCTTTCAATCTTTTACATTTGTTTAGAGGTGTAATCATCGATAGCGATAGCTAATACTTTCAATTCATAATCGAAGATGTAAAACTTATATTGTTATTAAAATTCCCAATTTCACAAAATAGGAAGGTCCACATTTCCAGTTATAAGAAACCCTTATTTTCGGAAGACAAAGGATTCTCTTCTAATTCTTTTAGATAGTGTAGGGGTAAGGGTCAAGACTGTACCCTAATCAGATCGTGCAAATCAATTTCTAGGGTCTATTTAAGGGACCAACTTGGTCATGTAAGTACCAGTTTTGGCTCTGATTTAGGTATTGTTTCAAAAATATGAAATTGAAATTACATATGAATAAATTTATAAAACCATCGTTGAAATTGTTATTTTTGAAATTGTTTTGTATTGATTACGGTGATCGCAATTATCGTACTAAAATATTACGTGACTTTGTATTGATGTAATCGTATTTTTGTTGCTTTATAATTTGACAAATTTACGATTTAATTGCAGCAATATCATGCTTCATGAACGAGATAAGAACGCTCTTATTAGACAAGTTTATTGTAAATCTATACTTTGAGACTATAAATATGACTTGTTACATTGCAAAAATGTGTGTTAATTTTAATACGATTGTTTGATCGCGTTAAAGACACCATTGTCATTGGGAGGTGGCCACTTTAGGCACGGTTGTTGAGGTAATTCTTTTACTTTGTGTGTATGTGTTATGTTTATGTTTTGACTTGGAAACTTGTACGAACAGTAGTGTTTGTTGTGTTTTATAAATCCGTACACCCAACAACAAATCCTGTCCACTTCTATACGTGACTGTTTTGAATTTTGATCTTTGATTTCTGCCGACAGTCCAATGAACGAATACATATCTAACAACTAGAACTTCTAGTTTTTCCTATACTGACCTTCAGACATTTAGCAAGTATGTTTATTTTAAAGTTTACTGATTCAACTGACTAGTCGTTGTAAACTTGACTGCACTTGTGTTTTTAATTATTTATTAACTCAACTTGTAAACTTTTTTGTTTTACTACTTATTATTATACACAATTTACTACAACGATATATTTATACGAAATTGTTAAATGTATAAACTATTGAATGCCAATCGCTTGAATCATACACTAAAACAATCTACATATAAATAACAGTCGTGTTGTTATATCATTTAACATAATTGTTCGTTGGCGGGGGGAAAAAAACGACAATAATTGTTTACGTGCCAAAGTACCAAATCAGATATCTGCACGAGTGCTATGCCAAAGTCTTTAAACAACAACTATAAGAACCTCCCGACCTTACAGGAACTTTACGGCTAATAAAAAGCCGCTTTACGACATTTTAACGCGCCATTACCACTTTTACTAACTACTAACAAGCTTCATTACAATACGGCGATGGGTACTTTACATAGTTGATATTATATCCATCTGATAGATGCGATTTGTTTTGAAGGGAAGATTTGAGGGTACTTACCGCTCTAAGGAGAAGGAATACCAACATATTAATTTATTTTTTTTATGAAATAGATCTAGTACTGATATGTATTCTGAATAATTCCAATTATTTGAATAGAATGTTCATGATGATTCAACTGCAATACTAGATTTCATTGAGTTGATAATTTATAGGTCTTGACCTTGTCTTTATCAAGGAATAAGCTCATTATTTAACCCTTTTTTTGTGTAATTTCCGTTTTGTTGTTACTGGAAAACTATCATACAATCAAGTCTTTACTATCTCTTATCACCAGCACCACAATCACAGTTTCTAAGTTATACCTACATTATCATTCTAATAAGAAATTAAATAGAATCATTCACACTTATAAATTAGAGATTGTAAATAATCAATAAATAGAGAGATAGAGGGAGAAAGAGAGGACTGAAAATAATAACTATCGTAATAAAGTAACAATTTAATAGAAAATATAGAACCGGTATCATACCGATGAATAAACAACATAAACGAAGCTTATTCAGTAACCTTATCGCTAACAGAAACATTTGTGCCTCATTTTACAAGCGATTCCGTATACAGCAACGACTTCTTATGGACCATAAAACTCCCATTGTATTGATTGTAAATGCTCCTTTTTTTCTTCTCTCCTCCTCTCCTTTCGTTATACCTACTCCTTGTCCAAAGGACTATACGAAATATGTGTGTGTATGAAGGAGAGAATTGCTGTACAGCATCCTGGCTATAGATATAGTTCAGCTACTGCCTGATAGAGTGCGTTCATGTTTTTAATCGTCTTTCGAGTCCTTTTCGTCCATTCATTCCTGACCAGAAATCAAGATTTAAACTAAATAATTTCCGAATTATCGAGAGATGTAGGTACTTATTGTAGGTTGATGTATTGGTACTTGAACTATAAAAAAAGATATACAGTATAAACTCGATAGTTCGGCATCCATAGTCGAAGCTGAAGTCGTTCGTATATTGCCTAAAAGTTTTGTGGGGTCCAGTGGTTCTACAGGATAAACAGATCTTACATATGTATCCGGGAAATGTGAGGCGCCTTTAAATGTGAGACCTGGGGCAGTTGTCCTCTGAAACCCTCCGGAGCTCTCACTGAATAGAGTGACTCTTCTAGGTCCTGTACGTTTCCACAGTGCATGAAGCCGGCCCTGACTTTGTAATTGTAGTAAAATTAAGAAAGATACAAAATAACCTTTTGGCCGTTCAAGTAATCAATTAATTACTAGTTGGTTATAATGAGTATATGAGAAACTTGACGATAAAGATACAAGGCAATGAAGTCTCTAGTAGCGAACATGTTTATTTCCTGGAAAATTCTCTATTATGGACACTGCGCTGTTTCGAAATTTTGTCACAGAAATACGCGTTGAAAGGCCACTCCTCTATGGTAAAATGGACATTAGTTTTGTGGATAGAAACGGTAAAATACTGGCAAAAAATTCTGTTTTCTATAGACAGTCTTTATTCAAATGATTTTTACAAACAAGTCGTGTACATATGAGTTCCGATTCAAGTCCCTTTTGCAGTTCATTATCCTTTGAGTGTCCGATTTTTTTGATAATGAGTATGTTGTTAACAGTTTAGTGGTGTGCACTATAAACAAGTTTCACTGTAGATAGACGAAAGTAAAAGTGAATATGCCAAAACTTGAATGGTAACGACTGATTAGCGGAATATTTATTATGATCTAATCTAGTAATATCGGAATTCTAATTTATCAAAGAGAAAAAAAGATTGAAATATATGTGCTTTGTTACATTAATCACATAATTATCAAACTAATGTTGTGATAAGAAATTAAAAAACAATAAATGAATCGTAAATGAATGAAATAAATTATGGAAACAATTTCATTTATATGTAAAAAAAGTCTGGATTATTGATATTATTGCTTTTAAAATAGTCGATTATTTGAATTTTATTAATTAAACAAACTGAATGTTAATTACATATAATTATATTGCCTACTTTAATAAAATTCATATAAATTTCCTTCATGAAAATTCTTGTTTTTTTTGTTATTTTTATTTTTAATTACGTTAAATGCTAATATCTTATTTTTTTTGCCTATTTTTAATTTCCATTATACTGTTAGAATATTATTAGTTTTTATTTGAAATTGTTCTAAATTAACTAGAAATATTATTATTAAAAAAGTTGTTGTATTTGGTTTTCTGTTTTCTTTTTCTTTTTGGGTTTTCATTCAATAACATGAACTGGCTGTTTATTATAATAGCAGATGGAAGTTTTTTTGAAGCTTCTCAAGTCCCCTGTTTTATATTAAGAATTGCTGTTGCTAAAGATAGTTCTTCCCTATTCATATCGACATTTTTATTGTCGATCCTTTATTCAACAGAGTTGGGTTTTTTGTAGGATTCAAAAAATGTGTTTTTTATAGAAACTAAATTGGTGTTATCCCCTTTTAGTTTTCCCACTCAAGTAGATTTGTACCGAAATTTTGTATTTGAAAATATTAGAAGATTTTGTTTAAAAACTGAGAGTTTTTTCGTATTTGATACAATAGCTCATCAAAATCTTAAAACATATCTACCGTGTATGTGGACATATCATTAGAATGGCGATTACGTTAGTCGTAAAAAAACAATAAAATCCTGCTTGGCCAATTTCGTCCTTATAGTATGAAATTGTAAAGACACATTTCCAGTTGTTGTGTTTGAAGTTCGGCCACCTTCAACATCTATAGAGAGAGGTAAGATTGTCATAAAAGTCGATTTTATTAGCATTTGAGTGATCGTAAATGTCACTCACGACCATAGTAAAATTATGGGACTCACACTTCATAAAGTCAAAAAAGAAAGAAAAAAAAGAAGTCACACTTGGAGCGTGCCACTGCAATAAAAATTTTATGGCCGAAATGTAAAAACAAAATGATTCGTTTATGTAAACGATAATTTTAACGATTATTACCACAATAATCATTACATTTTGTTTTGAAATGTGTTAATTATTTATTTATTGACATTCCTAATTTATACCCTTATTTGTTTATTTATGTTTAATAGTATTTATGTTATAATCAAGAGCCTTGATTGCTGTTGTGGTAGATTTTATTGTTGATTTGATATCATCCTGAATGGATTTTATCATTTTATAAGGAGGGGTAGTTGGAGTGGTGCTGTGCTGTTTTGTTATACGATAACATAAACGTTGATGTTGTCTGTTTGAATGCCGAAAAGTGTCTGGTTTTAAAAAGTTCAGCGATTATCCGATAGCTGGCGCCATATGGCTTTAGGCCAATTTTGCATGAGTGTAACAAGGTTAGCTATATGTGTTTGGGTGGGGAGGTCGTTGTTGTTGAATCCGTAGCGTTTACAGGCCACATTCTGCTTGCGCAATACTAAAGTGGGCGCCAGGTCTGTGACGAATTCAATTGCTATTGGTTCATGTATGATCCCTTCCATTATGTTGTGCCTTCCATCTCGATCACATTGAGGGTGCACTTGTTTTATGTACTCACTCTTTTCTAAAACAAAAAAAACTTATTATTTTCTTAATAAAACAAAAAAAATGTACATTTTAAAAACTACAGTTCTTAATTTGTAATTTCTTTTTTTTAACGATTTTTTTATATTTTAAATCGTTTGAATTGGATATGTTAAATCAATTTTTATGGTGGTGATTAGTGATTTCGTGTGTGTGTGTGTGTCTGTGGAATCATAAAAAGTGTTGGTTAATTAACTGTTGTTGTATTGAAAAGGGGCCCTTATGGCCGGCAAAACAGGTAGCAATAGTGGCAGGTCATAATGAGCTGACTATTATTGCCGCGTGCTTCGAGTAGTGGGGAGTGAGAGCGCGAAAGCGAGAGCACGCGATGTAGAAGCGGGATCGCGAATGGGCCGGGATGTGTGGGCTGGAGCAGACTCCGGAGCTCCAGTGGGTTCCGATCCGCGACTTAACTAACTAGCGTGTGTGCATTCCGGATTGAACTACAGCGTCGTATACTCGTGCGGGGACGACTATACTATCATCGTTTTATGGCCCACTTTATTACTATTACGTCGTAACAATAATCATTTTATTAACTATTAAACACATCGCGCTCCTCTCTTCATCGAAAGTAAATAGTGACTTAATTCAACAAACAATGAGGTACTCATTTGTTTTTGATTTTGTTTGATATTTTGGTCGAGTGATAAAAAAAAATTGTCGTGATTGTAAGAGGAAGACGAAAGAAACTTTATCAAGTTTTGGATGCGTGGAAGTGTCGAATTATTGTTGTTATTATTATTAACGAGACTAGTGACATTAATTGTGAGCTATTGTAATTTATCTAGTGAACGTCCCTCTATCATTGAGGGATAGTTTAAAGATCCGGCCAAAATTAATTCAACAATTATGAACTCATATTTCGAGCAAAGTGGTTTTTATGGGAGCCATCATCATCAGAGCGCCAGTTCTGTGACAGGGGCGCATCATCATGATCAAAGTGCAGCAGCAGCTGCTGCCTACCGATCATTTCCTCTTAGTCTTGGTATGTCGCCCTATGCCTCTAGCCAACATCACCATCATCATTCCTTACACCAAGCCAGACCACCACAAGATTCACCATATGATGCGTCGGTAGCGGCCGCATGCAAATTATATTCATCATCAACAGAAAGTCAACAAAACAGCGTAAATTACAGTTCGTCAAACAGTAAACCGGATTGTTCAAAAGGTAATGCTGATCAGAATGGATATGCTTCGGTGGTGGCGGCAGCAGCCGTTAAGGACGTTTGGCAAAGTGCGACATCAGGTGGTGGTGCTAATTTAGCAAATAGTTTAACGGGTCCAGTGAGGCCAGCAGCATGCACGCCAGATTCTAGAGTGGGCTACGGATCGGCTGTGGGACTCGTCGGGGGCGATCCAGCATCCAGTCCCGGTGCGGCTACTGGAGGTCGCACGTCCAATTCACTATCGTCCTGGAATAATCCGTGTTCATTAAATACATCCTCTTCGCAACCAGTTGGTACACAGATCCATCAACAGGCCAATCACACATTCTACCCTTGGATGGCGATAGCAGGTTAGTAAAACTTTTCTTATTATTATTTAATCTATCTACGTAAATAATAAAGTGGAACTAAACAAAAATCATCATCCCACCTTACGCTGCTATTACAATTGCCATAAACGTGTTTGCAAGCAAATACGGGGCGTTACGAGAAAAGTTATGTAAATTGTGAACCTTGTAACCCGGGATGGAGTCAAGTGCGTGTAAAATCAGGGTTGAATGTGCCTGATTGTCTCTATCGCACCGACAGATCGGTGAATATGTTTTACTCACTCCAACAAACTCCGTTGTCGTCAGTGGGTCCTTGTCGCGAGCCACGAGGGGCGATCAGCTGTTCGGCTAGCCCATTTTCACTGGTTTTGTTGTCTAGACACTAGCTTAATTACCCCCGGTTTGTAGGGCACAACCAATATTGTCATAATTAACCTAAAAACAAAAAAAAAATCCATTTCAATCTGTGTAGGTACATCTGTAGATATAATAATTATTAGACATAAAACAATAACATTGTGGTTCTGAAGAGGCAAAGTGTTTGTTATAAATGTAGTATGAAAATTGTATATATCTTATAATTGGTATACTATCTTCTAAAAGTCGTTTTTTGGTTCAATGAAACGTAATTTGGTTAAGGTCATTGTATATTTTTGGACCTACTACTACTACATGTATCAGGGAGACGGTATCGCATCCCGTTAACGACCATGTAAAAAATGAATTTAGATCGTTAGTGTGCGACATCGTGTATTTAACCAAAGCAAAATACCATTTATACCAGATACGGACTTAAACACTTAAAGAATAATGAGTTCAATGCGCTTTAGGGCGTTCTAATGTTCAGGTGTATGCCTACGATATTTTAAAATTATGTTGCGTCCATAGAATTCTGTCAGGGAATTATTGATTAAGAAACGGCTGTGTGGTTTTCACGGGCCGACGATTGTTTAAATTGTTCTTATTTATAGCGTCTACTATAGATACCTACGAGTTGATTTCCGAATACTATGGTCGTCCAAAATAACACAGCCTACCTACTTTACGTACTTTGTTGTGTTTTATTTTTAATTGTTTTTGTTCCGTTATTATTATTATTATTCGCTGTCTTATTAATAACTATATATGATAATCATCTGAAGAAGTAGTAGCAGAGCACATTCAAATGATAATTTCTTCATATAGAACGTTACAAACTGCAGAACTGCAACTGGAGTCCGGAGTTCTCCCTTTTCCGAATTGTACGTACTGGACTTGGTCCGGATGAGCGATGACATATTACCCGTGGCCTAGTCAGTTACACCCCCTTTTGTATTTTCGTCCTTTAGAGGAATACTACGATCCACACTGAAAACATTTGCTCTCGTTCTCCATCGAGATATTAGGGTAGGTCAGGTGATTCGATTTCAACTATTCCGTGTGTGAATCGACTTTTATTTTCAATCTAATTAGAATAACAACAACAATTAAAAAAGTGGTATTTTTTACAAAAATATAATTAATTAATTTTGATGTAATTTAATGAGTTAGGATAATGGCTAGTATTTACAACCAAGTAAATTATTATAAATGTAATATCGGCTGTAGAGCATGAATGAAACTCATTCGCAAATCAAAACTGTGAATCGAAGTGGAATAATAAAATCACCTCTCGTAATGGAGCAGGTATCATAACAAAGCTATTACTCCGCCTTTATGGCATAATATACGGAATAGTTGAATGAAGATTGTACGACTTTAGGTCACGGTGGTCTTTCTTTCAACAACTACAATTATCAAATTGTCGACACCTACAAATTGTTTGTTTTTATGTGCAAACAAATTGTTTGGTGGCATTATTTTCTTTTGCTCGTTTTTTTTTTATGAGACATCCCTAATAATTTTCATATTTTCGTAGAATAATTAAGCTATTAATCAGTGGTTTTTGTATTCACTATGATTTACATCTTGTAATAGAAATTATAAACGTTCAATATTCTGTTTACACAATGATTTATTAAAAAGTAGTTTGTGTTTCTATAATGAGCAATAAAAAAAGGAACACATCTAGGAAAGAAATAATAATTATGTTAGTGCAACCAAATAGAGACATTAGGGTGATTCTTCTAACGGTTGCTATTTTACTCGGAATCTCATAAATTTTCTTTACTAGCTTCTTTCTATATACCTGAGGAAAGATCGACCTCTTTGTTTGTACCGTTCCAAGATATAATCTGCAGTAGAAAAAAAAAGGCGTATCAGAACAAGATAATCTTTTCTATACGTATGCTACACACAAATAATTTGTATAATCGTTTAACGAATTATAGCCAATTTTAATTATTCTATTTGGATAAGAAAAATTGAAACGATATCCGATTTAAGCGAGTTAAGTGAATTAATTCGAAATGTAGTAAAACAAAGATGAATAAATATAGTGTGGTTTTCGAAATTTGTGAACTTGTATAGGACCAACATTGTATAGATATATAATAATAGGTCTGAATTGCCGGTAGACTACAGGATTACAAAAGCGAGTTTTTAATGGCGACCCTGGGCAAAAGACCTATACTTACACCATCTATATAGATATAAGGGGGAAAAGGGAGACGACAACCATGAATTGCGTAGTCCGTTAGTTTGGTTTTGTTGGCCGAAATGTTAACACCAGTTATTTTAATTTTTGGTAGTGCAGTTCGGTTTGGGTGCATTTTTCAAGCCATGTATACGTTAATATTAAGTGCAATTTCGTTTTTTTTCCTCGAAGATTAAATACAATAATTACTAACATTTTCGACTGTACCTACAAGTATAATGTAACATTGGTCCATGTTCTCCAACTCAATTAATATTATACATTCTACGTTTATTGGAAGCGACACCCATCATGCATAGAAATGACCATTACATGTTGTGTGCGCGTTGTGTTATTGTGTATTATATTCTGTATGCATTCCGTCTTGCCAAAATTAATAATATACATACATACAAAACATATCATTTGAATTTGATCAACAATTTAACCATGAACAGTGTCACTTTTAAAACAAGTTTATCATTCGAAATAAACAAAAATAAAGTTATTATTTCATCGTTGACAACTAGAATGTTTATAAATCATGGAAGACTTAAAGGAAATGTTCCCGAATGTCTTCAGAAAAAGATCTATTACCGTTTTCTGTTGGAACACACAGTTCTGCCGCGCTCATTCTATGCTTGTCGTGTGTAAAGCTTTCAGAGAGAAAACTAAAACCTCCATCTGGGTGTGTTTTATACGTTCATCATCATCATTATTATTATTATCATTGTCATTATTATTATGATTATGATTACACGTACATATACCCGAAAAACGACAATTATTGCCCTTGAAAATATTTAACTAGGTGCAAATTACATCAGTCAAAAATTGCGACGGATTTATTAACCGATTAATAACCAAGTTCGTGCTTAAGTTGAATTCAGGGACGTTACTAAATAGTCGTTAAAAGTGAAGCATGGCGCCGTTTCATTTATACAAACACCGCGGCGGTTTGATATCGGCCTCTATCTATTCGGTCGTCGTCTGTTTATATATTTAACAAAATATTACCTTAATTATAGTAAAAGGGTAGTGTTGGTGGTAGGATCCGGACATATACCTAACCACCACCCAGGTGATGACGATAGGACCTTATCTATTAAACCACATTTTCTACACGGGACGGAAAAAATCCATATAGATTATCTAACTTGTTAGTTCTTTGAAGAATTTTCTCCGTTCACAATTTTGGCATCATTAGACTTGTCTACGAATATTTGCCGAAAATTATTGACTTGAATCTCGGCCAAATTAAAATTTGTTGTAATTTATTAGTGTAGAGGTTTTCGATTTTTTTTTAGAAAAATTTCCATCTGATTCAATTTTCACTGGCATCAATTGAACTGAGAGGGAAGTTAAAAGTTATCGATTTTCCACAGATCTGTTTATATTACACACCAGATTCCAAACCAAAGCCTGGCAATTGTCGTTCAAAATATACAACAAATTTCTCTTACAACTTTCTTATTTATTTAATAACGGTTTTTATATTTGAAGAAGAAAAGAAACGTTTGATTTGCTACTACAGTTGGGATAATAAAATTATCGTTGAAATTTGAATAGAAATGATCAGATTTCGTTTAATAATAAATTACAATTTGCGAATATCTCAAGTTTCATGAATTTATCAATAAATTATTTCAAATTTCAATATAAATTTTTGCTGTTATTCGATTAAAAAAAAAACGTCTCGTGGGTTCAATTTTATTTCGTTTTGTGTCCGAGATTCATGAATGAACAAATTCCAGTTAGATTGTCCTGTTAGTTTTGTTTTGTGTTTTTGATAATCTTAATTCTAATTTGTTCGAAAATTGATGATATACCTAGCTAATATTAAAACTGTTTTATGTATAGTGATAGGAGTTTTAGTATGAACTTTAGAGATTTGGTCCAGTTGGCCGGCTATGGAGGGTGGTATGAGAAAGGGGCTCCATTACAGCGTTCAGCGACAGGTCATGAATCAACTCAGTGGCTTGTTCTCTAGGATGCGTTTGCGTTCCGCCGGACTTGCTTCTAGCGCTTACGGAAAATTGATAGGAAAAAAAGACTAGTTTGGATCCAATTGCATATTGATTGATTCTATGAAAATTGATAATTCCTGTTAGAATTCCGAAAGTAAGAAAATCGGTTAAATATAAAAGTCGATTTACAATGCGGAAGGTCGTGTTGATTTCCTACATTTTCATGAAAAATTTATGATAAATTGTTGGCAGTGTTTAGTTGTTGTTGTTTAGTCGTTCAGTTGAGCGAAATGAAACCGATTATATCCCGTTGAGAAACCTGTGTGTGAGGTTTAGCACGGTCTTTCTATTATAATGTTGGAAGATTCAAATATTCCACCTACAAGAGGGAAAAAATCGCATTTTATTTGAGACTATTTCATTACGATCCGAATACGTAGACGACACGAATTGTATTAATAAAAGAATATTTATGTATGGCGCCACAACTAGAACGATTAATCACTGAGTTGCCTATGAAATTTTAAATGAATATAGTTGAACGAAATGGTAGCAATTAACAGTTTGTTTTCCAGTTGATGGAATTGATTTTCCTTTAAATTATTTCTTGAAAAATTTCCCCATAAATCAATTACATATAAGCTCAACGATAACGAAAACTTGTCACTGTGTATAGCAGTAGTAGCTTTAATGATCTTTTAAACTTACAATAAATAACTCTGGAACGTTTCATTATCGTGTTACAGTTTCAATTATGTTTCGAAAAATGTGCGATCGACAATTTGATACAACGTTTTGAAACAAAAAAGAAAAAGGAATACGTTGCCACGACTTCGTGCAAAAATCTAAAAGCAGCATATAAACGTACATAATACGTGTGTATGTATACATACTATACGAGTGAGGCGAACAGAAAACAATCCACCCACCGTTTTAAATCAATAAATAAACGACCTAATGCATTTTTAATAAGGCAAAGTGTTATTAATATAATAGGCATATGCACGACCACCAACGTTGCTTGTTGGATTATACTCAGGCTATATTCTATTAGGCTCAATCTGAATTTGCGATAGTATCGCGCGCGGTAAATCAAAATTTCTCACACAGAACTTTTCTTGTATCTCGTTCTCGACAATTTACCAGTCAATTGTATTTA
>JAZBHA010000010.1:141215-261025 GCA_037464855.1 Iselma pallidipennis
TGTGAATTTTGTTTGTTAAAGAGGCGTAAGGTTTTAGTTCGAAATATTGCTTAGTATTTCTCTTCAATTTTTTGGTTGTAATGGAAATTTTCAAGTAGGTACCCTAAGAGAAATTCCTGGTTTTAGTGAATCGGTTAAAATTAATTGATGCGAATTATTTGGAAAATAACTAAAAATTTCGAGTTGAATAGAAAAATTGCCGTTTTAAACCTATAATAATCAAGATTTTGTTTAACGGTAATAATACCGAAAACCTTAAATTGATCGGCCTATAATTAATGATTAACGTTGTGTAATGTATTCTTGAAATTTTTCCAACTCTTGACTCGTATTATCATCATCATCACCACCAACATTACTATGATTATGATTAAGTCCAGTTCGTGTCTTGGACTTAAATTAATAAGTATTGTAGAGATTTTGTGAAGGTACCCGAATACAGGTGAAAAGGTAATTATTTATTGGTGGAATGAAAAAAAAAATACTTGATAGACTGGACAGTGGTGAAACGTATAGAGGCAAGTTAACTTTTAGAACTAATGGCCGCTTTCAACCCCATGTCCGTCAAAAAAGAATGGTGGTAGGTAGCAGTGGGGAGGATATAACTCGATTTACTTATGTTCCGTTGTTGCCAGATTTACATCAACACCTCATAAAGATTAGCAAAACGAGAACAATTGATTGTTCTTGTTTTATTTTTTTTTCTTCTGTATGAATGTTTTATATTAAAAGAGATAGGCAGCAATTAAATTTGCATTTAAGTGTGCGTCTCAATTTGAGACCGTCTTTTATCAAACAGATTCCTTCTGTCGTATACAATCACAATGCATCAGGTTTTATTGTCTTACACCCATTTGCTGCTGAGAAAACCTAAGAAAGTGCCGATTGAATGAGCAATAAAACTTCGCGACGATTGTTTCCACTGCCATATATTAACACTAGAAGAGTTTCCTTCTAATTCGTAATATCATTTCGTTTGTCGGATGGGAAGGGTATACTGTGATAGCAGTATGTCAATGATTTTAAATGGTCGACAATGACAGCTAATTGTTGGGAATATTTATGGAAAATTCACTATTGTATTGGAGCTTTTTTAATTCGTTAACAATTTCGAGATTTTCCTAATACGTAATCAACAGACTACCTTGTAAAGTTTACCATTAGCTGCAAAACACCAACCAAAAGTTGTGTAAATATTAATGAAGTTGTTTGAAATGGAATTTGAGAAAAAAATTGATCCAAAATCATCATTAAAAATGACGAACATGTCAATTTTCTCAGTTCCGGGTCCATAAATATCATGGTCATTATTATTTTGTCGTTCTGTATTATTATTATTATTTTTTTTTTGTGAAGGTTGTCCTTCTTATTTGTCTCTTTATTCGCATATTTTTACGATTTCCTTCATTCTCAGTCAAAACTATGTTTGTTGCAAATTTTTACCTGAAAGTCGTTGACCGTTGAAAAAACTTCCAATTTAACGATCTCATTGTATGCAAGTTGTTCCTCTCCTCTACTATTCTAACGGCTCACCTGACCTTCGTGTTTTACGATTTGTTTTTCACTCTCATTGAAAGTTTCGGTAAAAATTTGGCCTAGGTCGTTACTTCCAACTTGTACAAATAATACTGAAAAAAATTGTGTTGAAATACATTGAAAGAAGAAAAAAAAACGTTATACCTACATAGAGAAGGTCACAGGATTTTATGGTATAATTGAAAGATGTGGTGGTAAAATTCCAATGATTAGTGTCTATGTTTTATATTCAATTATTACAGCCATTTCAATAGCTTTGAGGTTGTGGAACGGTCGTAGAAGCGGTTAGTTTGGACTCAGCACCACCACCAAGGATAGTATTAATTACTTGAGGATTAATGTGCTATTGATCGGGGCCAGTATTCAGTTCAGAAGAGGGAAAATGCACGAAAACTTTAAACTTTCCCTTGAATAATCCAACTGTTTTTTGTTTTTTTTTTTTAATATGAATTAATTGTACAAAATTTGATTTCTACCATTTGGAATTATTAGAAAGAAACGAATAAACCATCTTGAATATATCACGGTGGTCCATGGATCAACTCGGCAGGGCCTCTATGTAGGGTGTCATTCTGGTTCTTTGGAATCGATTAGCTCAGCATATGTGGGGGCCATAACTAGTTCTTACTAATCAACAATTTGGTGGGACCAGATGGTTATTTTTTTCTCTTTCTTTTAGCTCTATCATCTGAAAAAATAACCGTTTATTTATTATAATCATTATTACTATCATCAATAAATGTTTTATTTTATCCTAAGTCTTGCAATCTACTGCTAATCAGAATTAAGATTCTAAATTATGCCGAATGAAATAGGTATCTTGGCTTTTAATTGAAAAAAAGAAGAAAAAAACTAAATTATCGTATAGTCGAATTTTGCCCAAACCAGTTCACATGCATAATATGTCCGTTCAAACATATTATGATGAATTGATTATTTAGACTGAATTGCAGTCCACTAACATGTAGTTACAAATGTTTTATTGATACGCATAGTTATAATACGTATCATACAATTAGTAAACGCGTCCGTTATTTTACATTCTTATCAAACTGTTTTAATAAAGTATAGGTATGTAAGATGATTTTCGAAACAATTAATTTTTTTTTTAATGTGACATCTTTATCCATATACGTTTTTCTATTAATCATAATTAAATCCAACTATACTTCAAATGGATAATTGGTAGCAATTATTTATGGTCATTTGAAACGGCAAACTGGACTGAATGCCGCAATAGTATGTTGTTTAAGGTTAATTTTTCCTTGTAGTTGGATTCTATTAAAATCAAGTTTTAAATATTTTTCCATTCAATATTATAATTTATTCGATTTTATTTAAAATTATAATTTAGGTTTTTTTTCTACTTGTTCATCTCTAATAAGACGAAACCGAAAAGAAAAATATTGTCAGCAAATATTCTTTTGGTTGTTTCATATTTTTGATTATAAAACCCACGAACCGGTTATGGAGATTGACAAATTTTATTTTATGACATCAAGTTGTTATTTCGTATAGTCATCGTCTATGACTGTACTAGTAGTATCTTTTAATGGTTCACGTTAACCATAGATATAGGCAGTTTGGTATTGGTATTCAAGGGAAACTCTGAAACAGGGTCACGAGCGGAAAGCAAGTCTCCAATTCTGTGATGTATTGCTAGCAATGTATATACACAACCACTGGTTTCCCTTAGCTTTTGTTTTGAACTGTTTACCCTTTTTGTCGGTGTTTTTTTATTATGTTGGAAATAAATTAAAGAAAAAAAAATTCTTGAAAGTGTTTTATTTTTCGAAATACAACCACAGTAACATATACATACATATACCAGTAATAGTGTGAAAATTGTATCTATTACTTTTGGGAGTCTGTTCCGTGTGTTGCATACAAGCCCTTGTTGAGATCATCTTGTCATATCTCTCCAGAACACGCACAGCATGTTTTATGTTCTATCCTGACATTATTGCTCTTTTTATTAGCCGTTAAGTTGTACGAACTGAAATCGGATCTATAAACTAATTTTATTTTCAAAAGGGTCGTGGGGGAATTTATTTGGCAATATAATTTGTTTTATTATGTGCTTCTTCTTTTTTGGCATCTAGTGAAATGAGTGAAATCTGTAAAATGTTGGTCCAGTCCAGTTGAGAACTGAATGAATTTCGTTACTATGTGTGGGTAAATAATATGGTGAGAGAGTGTGCTCGACCAGAGGGTATACGCTGAAAGCTACAATAGCATAAAAAGGACGAGGATTACCACGTTGTGTGCGTCTGTATATGTACTTATATGTCTGTGTGGGTATGTGTGTTCGGTGCGGTATGAATTATAGCCATCAGGAACATTTGCTGGAGGTGGGAAGTACGTCTGCTCGGGATGGACAGGAACATTTCAAAATGAATACCACTAACCTCTCGCCGAAAACGTTATTTTATATTATCACCTGTCGCAATTGGTTTGAATATTGATGGTTTTTTTTGCCGAGATATTTACTCAACAACAGCGCCATACAACAGAAAAATTCCAACAATGTTTGATTAAAATTAATGGAGCTTTTCTAGAATTTTTTCCGAAAGCTTTTCCTACACTGAAATCATTATGTTTGAATACCACAAATGCATCAAAAGGAAACATTTATTACGATTTATTGCTTCTTAAAAACCTCTCTTTTACTAGCAAAAAGGAAAAAACATCCTTTGTTGTTACGGTTCGTATTGTTTTATTATTTCTATGTAACTAACATTTCTACATTGATATACATAAAAATGTAATAGAACATTGCAAAAAATTGTAAATATTTGTTAATTCTTGAAGAAAGAAAAAATGGAATTTCATAGAAGTCTTCACATGATACACGATTCGTTACCTGACGTATTTCCATTTTGATTAATTAACTCCTGACACCAATGTGAAACTACATTTAGCTCAATCCAGGAGTCCAATTTCCGCTTAATTTAACGCTTTTCTCTAACAAATTGAATGGTAATGTTGAAATTTACCTGTATACGGATACAGTATACCTACATAGTCGTATAGCCATAGGAGAAAAAAAGTTTCAAGCAAATTAAAATCTGTGTTTAATTAAAACCTACTGTCCCTCTATACTGTGTGATCAATACAAAAGACATTTAAACACGCGCCCTGCAACGTGTCGAGTGAACTGCCATCTAGCATGCCATACTCATGGCATACTAGATCCAAACAATAAAAATACATCACTCGCCAAACACACCTGACAAATGAAACACTGCATCTTTGATTTATCATCTCGTAAATTTCCGTTATATATTAAACTGTACAGACTAAATACAACAACAACAACAACAACAGCAAAAAAAAAACCAGTCGAAAAGAATTATTAGAACAGATGTACACCGACAACATCAAAATACCTTTCATCATATGTATAGGCGCTATATGTAGAGAAAATGGGTAACTTGGTAGTTTTATTGTTTTTCATGAAACCAACAATTGTCACGTAAAGAAGTAGTCAAAATTTACAACTTATATCACGCTTTTTTCCTATAACTTTCCTTTAGTACAAAATTCCTGAATTATCACTAATTTTATGCTTTTTTGAACGCAATTACAACTCTGATATATCACGCAGTCTCCATACATTTTCTGACATTTATATAGAAAATGTGACATAAGTGAGAATTTCTAAATGAAATTAACATTTATCAGCTCATTGTTGTTGTTGCCTTTTTTTTTAAACGAATCATTGTAATTTTTAAATCGAGAATCGTATCCGGCTAAAAAGATAGAAATCAATTAGATAATATCGAAAAATTATGCAAAACATTCATAATTATGAAAATATCCTTATTACAAATACAATTCAACGTTAATTATTATTGTGTGCGGATGAGATTAATTGTTTTATAATTACGATAATTGACTCTAATTATTCTCCTCTAGTTTAATTTGATAATTTAAAAATTTCCGGTTTGATTAGTTCCAGTATTTATCGCACACTGACTAAAGTCGGCATTAAATTCAAACTTTATATTTTGGCGGTATTTGTTACGCGCGTTTCGATCAACTAGCGCCACCCGTGGCTGTTGGTTGAACATTCAATTCGGATCAACTGGTGCTGCCATCTGTATGAATAGATTGGAACTTTGTGGAAGTTTGTGTCGGGTAGTGGGGGGACTCATGTGCTTTTCGTGTGATGTAGTGGGGGCAGGACAGTAGGGGAATACAAAACAGACAGAGATGGTGGAATGTTTGGGTGGGTACGTCTATAAACAAATCAAGACAAAGAGGGAGTGAGAAGGAAAGAAAGGAAAAGAAATAAATTGTCAACCAATCATTACTCTTTACAGTTGTTTGAATAAGCGGTTTTATTTGTATTTGGAAATGTTAATTTTTTTTTTTAAGAAAAAAGGTAAAGATTATAAAACGATTAACCGTTTAGACTTAGATTTATGCCATCAAATTATGCTAATGTCCTAATATATTGCTTTTATTTTTTTGATGTAACACCTAATTCTTATCGGTTTTAGTCATCAGATTCTTTTTCAATGGATCGAACAATGATCGTAATATAAATAAAATAAAAAAGAAAAGAGGAAAACAAGAAGTGGGATAAATAAAAACTTGATGGGGAGTTAAATATTTTTGTGTGAGTTTTAATCAAAGCATCCAATCTCTGTTTATAAATCATTTGTCATATCTAACACGAGTCAGGTAGGTGTTTTTGCCAATATGGCACGTTATATGTTCAAGATTACACTAAAATAATCCGTATTGCTATAGAACGGTAAGGACCGATTTTATTTGTATACGGTTTAGTTAGTTGGTATTTTTCATTGTAGTATATAGTGTGTAGTCTTCTCAGAGTAAAGTGAGAGAGGGCCTTCCTTGTATTGCACTATAAATTTTGTAAAAGGGACAACCCCCAGCGCAATATGTCAGTGGTTGGCACCCGTAGTGATACAAAGTGGGTGGTAATATGGCCAATCTCTAGATAATGAAAGAAAACAAAAACAAACCAAAGGATTCTTTTTATTCATTATTTATTGTTTTTATGAGATTGTAAATCGGGATTTTAATTATTCAAGAATAAAATCATAAATATATTTGGCCAAAATTCAGGAAATTAGATTGTTTTGTAGTGTTTTTTTTTTGATGTTCATATAAAAAAGATTACAATTGATATACCTAATTGAATTGTATCGTGCAATGTCAGAGAAAAAATATATACATTTTTTTTTGTTTCAATTTCCAAACTAATTTGCATTTTAATTAATTATTTAAAGTGATTTATTGTTGGTTACAGTTGATTTAATATAATGAATTTTATGTTAACACTAGTTGATTATTTAATATTGTATTTTAATTAGCATGATGATAATAAAATTTGAGAAAGTGATATCTTTTTTAATAAAAGTAATTTCCCTTTCCGTGAAAAAAACATTCAAACACACCTGTATGTAGCTTGTTTCTTTCAGATTTAATGATGCTAGTTTTGATAAATTATCATAATTAATTTATTTCATTGTTTAAATTAATAGAAAAATAGCATTTTTAGTGCTCTTGCTGGTGTATTTTGACAATAATCAGTAGTGGATCTACAGTGGTGCTAATGAAGCTTAAGTTTCAGGACTTCCAGTAAAAGGGTGTAAAAATAAGGAACATATCTTCACTTGATAATAAAATCCATCTTTCTCTTTGCAAAGGGACCCCCAAAATATCTACACCCAACGCTGAAAAAATATATGAAGTCTAGTCTATCTTGAAAGCCTTTTTCACTACTCTTTTCAAGCATGTAGTTCATTAGAATTAAAATCTAATTAAAATTCAGAGAGCTTGTTAGAATTTATGTACTTTATAGAAAACGTCGTAAAAACACAAATTACGGCCCTAATAAGACACTTGTTTCTTAAATATTGATTTACTTGTAAATACCCTAAAAAAGCTAATTTGTCTTAGGTATATAATTTTGTTAGACTCATTAATTGATGGAATAATGAATAGCACAACCAAAAACAACTCAATGTTTGTTCAAAATACGTCCTTAAGGTAGTTTTTTTGTGTAGCAAATTAAGAACTTACGTGATATTCGTAATTTTTTGCTCGTTAATTGTAGGTTTCGTGGTGATTTTATATTGATGGTGTCCTCTAAATTGAACCTTGTTCTATAGGACAACGATGTAAATAAATGAATCAACATAAAAACTTAAAAAGTTAATTTTCGCTAAGTCATAAAATTTTTTTAAGCAAAATGTGTTATGAGATTAGAAAAAAATTGTGACGATGTTAGAAAAAGGGATGGGTCGTTAAGGCAGCGTCCCCGAAACTGGAAAAACTAGAATCAAATAAGTTTAGTGAATCGGAGCTTTTTAGTGCAAAATTTGATTTAGTTCTAATATATCAATAGAAAATTTCGAGAAGTCCTTCCAAATCTTAGTTTTTCGATGGAAAGATTCGTAATGATTCTCAAAAGTTTCTATCACACTATAGGTATAATCTTCATTATTTTCCTTTTTGATTAATAAATGAAAATTCCTCTTGTTTCCATACTTTTTAAGCTTTTACAAGCCTAATTATGCCAATTTATAATTGATAAACCATAAATTTACTACTGCATCGGATAATTAGAGTAATTTTAATTCAAGTTTTATGTGACTGATTAGATCGATAGACAAATGGAACAAATTAACTTCCATTACATTATCGACTGTCATTTATTAATCATTTGCTATTGGGAAAACTAACCAAATCTATCTGCTCTATTAAAACACTTGTCTGACATAATAATAATGTTATTACAGACATTGACTTGCAAATATTTTATCGATAAAAATAGTTCAAGAAAAACCCTAATGCAGAAGATGCAGATGACAATAATGATACTCATATTACATGTATATAACTTGTTCAATTTAACTTCTTTCGGGTTGTAAACTTGTATAGGTATAAAAATTATAGATAAGTTGTTTATAGTATAATTGGTCGTATAAATAATAAATTCGCCATAAATGTAGAAATTTGTAATTTAATTTTAATATAACAGCAGCTGTCAACACGATAAACATAGTACTTTATAAATTTTCTGCTATCGTCCAATGGGCTGATTGTTGTAAAACTGACAATTTCCATGTGATGTTATATCTTTTCCCGCTACTATAAAAGTCCACTCCTTCCTTCATATGAATATCAAAGTATATCCTTCAATTTCCCATTCAGTTCGGTTTTAAAGAGTTCGCAGAGGTCTGATATGTTTAAAGTGTATGCAAATGCAATTTTAAAGTCATCATTTACGGTTGCTACAGGCTAATGGCGTTTTACCAAACCAACTGCATTAATGAACTCTTCTAGACTCCGACAGACATGTTTATACCCACACGAAGTTGCACGCGCTCCGGACCATATCGCTTATTTATTATTACAAGTACTTGCACTGAACGTGACCTAGACGATGGAAGAAATCATTACGTTTTATTTCTGCATGGGCGGGTTATACCATCATGTTTGATGATGATGGGTCTTTGATTCACATTCTATTCGATCTAAACTTGTCCACCAAAATGGTCCAAAAAATTGATATTTCCGTTCGAAAATCTCTGTTAATAAATAATGAACTGTAACGAAAAAGGTAGATAAAATATACCTACATCTCAATCGGTATGATAATCGTGCAGTTGATTGTGTGTAAATGCGATTGTTCTCGATTTGAAATTGGAAAAATATGAACAACGAAGATTTCTTAAAAAACAGTACCAATCTGGTTAATATTATTGTTATCAGTTTTAATAAGTTGAAATGTCTTGTTTTCTCTAGGATATATGTATGGGGTTTGTAAGTTATCCTTCTTGAAGATATAGTTTCATTTAATAATAAAAGTTGCCTAGATAGAAACAGCAAACTATCTTTTCAGATAACAGCACGCTATACAATCGACTTGATTAAATAAGCTCATTGAATTCAATCTCAACCCAAAGCAATCTATCCAATTTTCCTAGTAGTCTTATCTTTTCTAACCCTCCCCAATGATGTAACCCAATCAGAGGTCATAGATAAAAGTCACGTGAACGACCTTTCACGTTACATTTAAAGATTTATTCAAATATCAATAAAACAACAACAACAACAACAAAACGAAATGTGTCGTTTGTCTTGTTTTATATTTAGAAATTGTGTGTGTGATTTAAGAATGGATTAAAATAAGGGCGTTGTATAGGTATATAGTATAAATATATTTTCTAAAGAAACTCATTCAACAGCTGTATGCAGTAAAATGTCTTTCTGTTGTAACTAATCACATGCTTTGACTGCCTAATTTTGTTTGAAGTGTCACGATACAGTTGAAATTTTGAAGAATTTTTACAGCGTGTCCTCAAAGTTCCTTCTACTGTCTGAAAAAACTGAAATAGAACTGTATTTTTTTGTTCGGAAATGTACTCATCTTGCATTATAAAATTGTTTTAATGGTCAATTGAACCCTGTAATGGTATGTGGTTTGAAGAATTCTAATTGGTTTGTCTCACCCATAGGAGAACAACCAACCAGAATTTTAGCCACGTTTATATGTACATACTGCTGCCATTGGATGATTGACAATTACCCAAATATGACTTTTAATTAAGTAATAGATACTTCGCAGTAATTGTTTGTTTTGCTTAAATAGCTACACGAATTCGTAGAATTGAAACTGAGTAATGTAGGTATTCGTAAGTTGGTTATAAGTGAATGAAAGAAGTAAACAGTAAATGGTAAAATCACTGGTCGGGATCATTTTAGTAAGACTAGTGTCGTCCTTACAAGGGGCGAAAATTCCAACTGTGGATTAATAAGAACAATTAAAGGACATATAGATTCAAAGATGGAAGCGACCGCACAGGGAGTGAATAGTTGAAATGGTTCAGATTTTAGCTAAACCAGGCATTGCTCATAATAATGACGTGTAAACAATGTCAACATTTCCTTTTTCGTAATTCTAGGTACGGATAGTTTTCTTTGTTACGGATCAGCCCCGCGTGCCATACCGTTAGCGACAATTGTAATCAACTTGAATCTTAATTAGTGACCACCCAGGAGAATAGTTTTATCCTGGCGAAGAGAGAGGCTAAGAGCGGTGAAATCAGTCTTGCTGCAACACCTTTGCCATTAGCAGGAGCTAATGATACCACTATTTTTAGCAAATTAAAATTTAAAAAAAATCTAAACAAACGGACAAAGAAACATTGAATTTTTGTATCAGTCTGAAGGGACATTATTTTTTAAACAAATTCAGATAATTGTTGATCATCAGTTTTATTCAATACAGTGGCTTACTATTAGCTTTGGAAAAAGGACTAATTAAAAAATTGAAATAAATCATGCAAGCCAACGAGTTGTGTTGTTTATCTGATGGTGTTTATAAAAAGAAGGTTGCGAAGTAGTCGGCAACGAGACTGATAATTGAAAATAATAAGAAAACATTCTTTGAACCTTCTGCATGTTGCTAAAAAGAATCGTGAACGAAATTTTTTGAGATTTAGATGATTTTTTTTGTTGTGGACATGTAAGTTGAAAGGATATTTCATAGGAAGTTCATGAGTTCTTACGAGTTAGTGTTGAAAACAACACAACAAGAAAACAGAAAAATTGTATTGTATGGATGATATAAAATGAGATCAGTAAAAATTAACAAAAATACAACACACACACACACACACTCACACACTCACACACAGATAGAATGGAATTCTGCTCGCATGCAGGGAAACAAAAACCAGCCCGAGTTTGCCATCCTGAAAATCAAAATAAAAGAGATGAATAATGGCGTCAGACCTGCTGAACCTGTATTTCATGCTCCGTCGTCTTTATTTAAGGTCGTCACATAGTTAATTTTCAAGACGATGAAATTGTATTTTTAATTGCTTCTCTTGCTTTTATTATTATTTTTCGTTTTAGTGGTTTAAATTGAGACATTATAGGTATATGTAGGTACTGATACTATTTTTTATATAGGTATAGTTAGGTCTGTACATGTAAGAATTTCATGATATTATTAACTTTAATAAATTGCTTCATTTTTAAAATTCCGTCAAGTGTAACCGTTCAATTTTCAATGAAGGTTGCAAAGAGGTAAAAGCACTTGATTTAACCAAAGTCACTTTGATCGTACAACCCCCTTATTGTAAAGAGTGCTGATTATCAGATTTTTCCTTTGTGAATTTGATACGCACGACTGCCTAATAGCAATCTAGAACCATCTAATTGACGGTCACGTTCTTTATTTTACTAAAAGTGCTACGTATTTCGGATGCAAATCAAACTATATTAGTCTCCATTACCACTAAGATATTGGGTATAAATGCCGTATATTTAAAAATTTATAAATAGAAACTGGTAATTCTACAATTAGAGTTGTAATATTTTTGAAAACAACAATGACTTCAGTACTATTTTCTGGGTGGTAGCATCTTCTACAAGCCTCAGTGGACTCCAGTTGAATATTCTCCGAGTGTTCATTTCGAGAATTGACTGTTTTAGTTTTTACCGTAATTGAGGGGTAATTTATACAAAACACAGTAACACATTGTAGTTCTCATATTCATAATCACCTTACCCCGAGCGTAATAAGCGCAGTTGTAGGTACAAATGAGAAATTGCGCCCGGCCGCAAACATAACTCGGCGCAGCCGGCAAGTATATCACAACCCCGTGTGAATTATGGGTAATGAACATTGTGTTTATTTAATCTAAAATGTAATACTAACCATAAAATAGATGGCCGGACTGTGAATCTCTCTGAATCCCTCTGAAAAATTACAACTATAGTTGTTTGGTGTTTTGATGGATCCCGCTATTTATTTTTTTTGTTGATATTTTATCTATCGATAATGATACTGTGGTGGCAATAGTTTATGGTTCAAATCCCCTCGGATTGATATTGTAACTAATTACAAATTAAACAATGCAATCGTTTATTTTGAATAGTGATTCAACGTTGTTATTGGGGCCGGAATAGTTTTGAAATTATTCAAATGTAAGCGAAAAATCATTTATTTTTAATAGAACAACAGAAAGAAATTTATTATCTACAGAATTACCTATGCAATGTTCAAGTATACGGCTTTATTAATGTGAATTTATGTTTCACTGTCATTTTGTTAATCAAATAGGAAACCTGTACTACGCAAAGCATGTTGTGGTGGTGCATGCATGCACAGAGTATATTTTCTTCAAGATTTCTCTTCGATAAATGCTTGATATTGAATCAAAAGAATTTACTTTGCCTATAGTTACTGTAGCAACATCTGCTTTGTTTTTATTATTGTTGTAATCATCATTATCTGTTTGCATCAATAGATGTAGGCATTTTCGAACTAATTACCATTATAATACAAGATGATTAAAATGCATCAACAAAAACCAAACCTAAATCTGTCATTGCACAATTATGATAAATCTTTATTTGGAAGAAATAGTTATGTAGGCGTTGTTAATCCATATTAATGGTAATTGCAAATTTGACCCCTTATAAGTGTATGAAATGCCGCAATCTCTCGTCCCCAGTATAAGTGCGAAGTAAGAACTTGAAATGGAAAATTAGAAGTTAGAAGAGCTTTAGGGTTGGTCTGACATTAATTTGAAATTTAAACCAGTCATAAATTAGCTTATATGAATCTTGGGCACTTTTGACTACGCTACTACCACTACTATGGCACCAATCCGACTTTCAAATTGGAAAATTTATTTCTACTGTCGATAGGGAAAAGTTGCATACGTGAGAACTTTAAATTCAAATCCTTTCTCTTCAACGAATGGAAAAAAAAGTAATTGAATTGAAATTTGTTGTCCAAGAAGTATTTATTATACATCGGTCTATATAGAGACGTTGATCTAAATTTGTACCACTTTTGCCCTACATTGTGTGTCACACCTGTAAATCAAAAACCGTTTAGTGGTTGGGGTGATTGTAAAGGGGTGAAGACCCACCAGCGTGAATGGTCATTTATAATAAAATCGGACGTAATATGTTTCGGTTATGGGCCGGCTGGAGTGCAGTGTTTATTGGCCATTCATTTATGTTGGTGTTTAATCTCTCTTTGCTCTTCTCCGCCCCCGTGAAGCTTCTGCGGCGGTGGCGGTGTTGGTGGTGGTGGTGGCGTATTGTAAGCCCGGTTACAACCAATTTCCAACTCGTGCTCTATCATCTTCGTCAGCCATGGTAACCGGATTATGCTTAGGAAAGAGATGTGCAATAATACATCGTTTCGAAATTGCCTGGGACTTTCGATAATTTAAGTGTATGCATGTTCTATCGCTTTAGGCAAGTGCAAACCGAACTGTCTGATGTAAAGCTCGGCGGGGAATTAAATTGGCCAACTAAAACCCCTATGGTAAATAGGCGAGAGGCAGCTCGATGCGTTTCTGCACTTCAGGAGATGGATGACCAACATAATACAGTTAAATTGTGTTAGAAACAAAATAAGCTCCAGATTAAACTAATTTATGTGTATTTCTTTTTTTAATCTCCACTTGCCAACTATAATGAAGAATATTTATTTTCCGATTTATAATGTTTGATTTTCTATTGCAGGTAAGCAAGTAATACCAAAGAGCAAGTGAGGGCGTTCCTGCCTCCCATTTCAGTAAGTGAACGGGATCTGTTCGAGCTATAATTTAATTCAGAACACATTCTTGATTTTCTTGAATTGCTCGCATTTATTTGCGGCGAGTGTTTATTTATATGTGACATGCAGAGATAGGTATGTGCATTTTGATTTTCTTTTATGACAGCCGTTCGTCATTTTAATGGGTACAGGTTTTCTTACTGGGAATTATCGAGAAAACAGTTTTTGTTAAAATCGCATTGTTCGCGTGATTCTTTAATGATCGTGTTTAAAACTATTACAGAGTGCAGTTTGAAGAAATGAGAGTTGCATGTGCATGTGGTTATGTCCATCCGCCATATATAAAAATTCCATGCCGTTACAAAATGCACAACTACCCTTCGAACAAGATCACCAACATCGTGGTGACGGGTTAAATAATATTGATTTAATTTAAATGCAAAAGAAAACTGTATAGGAAAAGTTGGAAAATAGAATGTAGAAATAAGTTTCTCTCAAGTTTCGTTGAGTTTAATTCGAGTATAGATCGTTGTCGTCGTAGTCTTTGTGTAAACGTTCGATATATTATACTATAGAGATAGTGATTGAGATCGTTGCAAATAAGAATTGGAGGCGGTGTTCGTAATGAAGTTTCTTTCTGTAGATGACAATTTAAGACGATGGACGCAACGGCAAGTGTCTCATTCTCAGGGACGATCACCAAGGGACGAGGTGGCAGCAACATTGCCCCCTCAGCCTCAGGTTCCTTCCTTCCTTCCTTCCTATATAATACCCCGTCTACTCTGTCTGGCACGTCCCGCTAGAGATATATTGCTCCCAGTGCCTCGTACATAATTTCTCTCGAGCTTGGGGGCCGCCGCCCGTTCCCCAATCGCTCCAACTGTCTTAGAGATGTAAGTTTCAGATGTTGCGCCCCGCACAAACCACTAGAAACAGCCAATATCCGGGAAACGATATCGATACCACCGCCCCCAAAACGAACTTCTCATACACACGATCAAATAGTATTTTTGTCACCATTCTTCAGTTGTTTCTTCTCATTCTTTATCGTTGCAATTAAGTGCCACACCAATTTATTAATTCCGCTAACGGGCTCGATAAACTTGCGAGAGGGTGAACAATTTCGATCTAAAATGGAAATTGGAGTGTCACATCCTTTTGTCTTTTCTTTGCGTTAGGACTTTTTGTGCCTGTGGCGTTGCGATGTAGTGCCAACCAGAGATAACCGAAGATTGATGAAGGTAGTCAACGTGCTTGAACAAGAAAAATATTTCATTCGAAAGTTTCTTTGTCTTTCCCCTTCAAGATTTCGGTTTTAATACTAATATATGATATCTACTGTATAGTTGCTTAACTTAAATTTAAAGAATATTCGGATATAGTTAGATTTATGTTCGCGTGACTACCATATCCCTTCTTCCTGTTCTTCTATACACATACAAACATATACCGATCCGTTTGTTTTATTTATTATTGACTGAATTCATATGTGATTTTTTATTTCGATGTAGCTAATCCTTGCAAGAATCGCGCAAATCTTTTGTTTCCATTTAAAAGAAACGACAAGTTAATAAGATGGATGGGGCAGGTAGGTTTGTTCGATTCGCGTCACATGTCTGTTCTTTCACTTGTCCCCTTTATTCGGAATAATTCAATTTGATATCAAAAAAAAATATATATTTACTAACTTTCGCTATCGCTATGTTTTGCCAATTTCCCACAGTTGATAACTACCAAGACGACATACATATCAACTGAACTATCGGATTACTGGATCCAATTACGCGAGCCGCATAAGGTGAATGAAATCATGAAATACCATGGATACAGATGTACGATACGTAAATATGTGTACGAGGTCTTTGGATACTTAATTAGCAACATTGCATTCCGATTTCGAAAAATCCGGACTGCGCTGCATTGGACAAAAAAAAAACAGACGACAACAAATCTCTATTTATATTATTCTTGTGCTTTGTAAAATTTTCATCGGCGATATAGTAGGGAGTTGGTGTTGTGGACGGAATCACATTCACAGATGCAATAACACAAGAGAGGGTCCGAAATAGGTATCATTTATTCAACACTCAGAATGCGTGGCGGTGCGCATCTAGTGGCTGCTAACATTCATTTCAATAATTTAAAATTTTTTCTCTCGCTTGATTTTGTCAATTTATTCCAAGCAGTTTTGTATCTTGATACTTTCAACTCAAATATACCATAAGTCCATAAAACAAAAGTATCAACCTCCTCACACCGAATAATTACTCGATAACATTTTTATTTTCAAAATGAAATATTTACAAGACGTGAATGCAAGTTCTTTAATTTATTTGATGCAGTTTGTAGTCATGGAAACACATTTGCATGAACCTTTGTAGTAGTAGCATGTGTGCTGGAGAAGAGAGACTGCCTGCCTGCCTGCCTAGCTGGAAACCAGAGAACTTCCAGCGTTTCTTGGCCGTTATTTCGCAAATTTCGATCGTTTTCTCGGCAGTTTTATCGTCACAGGTTTTTGTGCGTTCATAGCATCCCAACCTATTTTTCCAAATTACTTAAGCCATTTTAATCAACGTGAAACATACCATTTTGTTAATTTATCTTATTGGTTGGTTGTATTCTGTGATTCAATAGACTATCGTAACATAGGTAGAATTTATTTTGGGAAAAACAACATTCCGAGAAAAAGGATACAATCGGATTTAATAGCAAAGAGGCTTCTTTAATGAAATTCTGATTCAAAAACAGTAAAACACGGGATTTATTAAAAATGGTTGAAATTACTATAATTATATCAATTAATAAACTGTTAAATGTTTTGGTTTTATCCAACGAAGAAATGTACGTAATAGCCAATCAGATCGTATTGCAAAAAGCATCTTTTCTTACACTAGTAGAAGATCGCAGCTGCCGCAGAATCCGGTCGCGGATAAGAAATAAGAAGTGCCGCATAAATGCATTGATCATTCGCTAGATCGGCTTGGCTGTTGTTGTTGTTGTTGTTGTTGTTCCTCAGTTGAGAGAGAGAAACGGGTTTAAGTCTGGATACTTTCGGCTTTGAAAAATGCTTTTTGCATTAAGCTGCCTGCCGAGAATAAAGACGTTTGCGGTGTCGAGAGTTGACCAATGTTGTCTGTGAAGGTGCGTGGTTTAAATTTTCTCTACTTTGCAAGTAAATCTGAACGGGAATGGAATATTTTAAGCGGATGAATACATTTAAAAAAAGAAAATGTCGTTTTCACACAAATATACATCGTACATCGTACTACAATTAAGATATACTTTGGTTCTGCTTTTGGTTCAATTTTCGTTAATTTCTATTTATTTATTTTCTAGACATTTATTACATCATTTTTGTCCATTAATTGTCTAAAATATAATGAGGTAGTAATGTGTCAAGCGTAATATTGCGCTATTCATTGCGGTGTTGAGGATTGTGCTAATCTGACGGAATTACACACGCCGTAATTTGAACGGCCAAGTTAAGCTCCCCTTAATTCAAACCCATTGTCTGGAAAATATGCCGGCAGTTATTTTAGTTATTATAAATAGGCTATCTTCAAGGAAAAATGTTCGCAATAAAAGTGTTGTATCTACCTGTATAAGGGACAATAAAGAAAATAAAAATAGGGAAATAAACAAGAAGTGATTAGTATACCTAATTGAAATTAAAATCGACATTTATAACTATTTTCTGATTTATGAAATCGACAAAAACGTGTAAAGGTCGACGGGTTATTTTTAAATAGACTATAGCACCATAGATAGACTTCTGTATCATTCAACTTTTAATGTCTTGGATTTTATCTCATATACGCTTTTTAATGACAGCATTGTAGACTAATTGACTAGATAATTGTTAAATTGCATCAATTATTTATAATTATTTATCATCATTTTTCCTAGGCAATCAATGACAATTACAGAATTATTTCATACTTATATTGAAAGGATTCTTACCATTTTACGAATAATACCGATTTATCTATGGTGCTTATTGGTTCTTGTTAAAAGGTATTCTCTTGTTGTTGTTGTTGTTGTTGTTGTTGTTGTTGTTATCGTCGTTGTTGCTATTGGTGCAATGTAAATCTTTTTAAGCAGACACCTTTAATTACCAATTCAAAGTTGTATGAGAAAGCATGCAGTTGTTAAGGACAATTTCAATTAATTGGCATTCGATATTTGTTGTTTTATTATTTTAAAACGAAGATTTATAGTGAATGTGCAAATAAAACGTCCACGTATTTATAAGTGCACATTTCAAAATTTAAATCTAAATATGTAAATATCAAATCAGTAGCTGTTTGTAATCTAAAGATCTGGAATAATATTCATCAAACCGTGTATAACTACATATTTAATAGATGGTAAAGTATGCATGGAAGTTTAAGGTTTGTAGAGGATTCACCGTTCTCAACGATGACGACGACGACGGCGGGGGCGGCAGCCAGTGGTGGTGGTAGTAGTAGTAGTCGTGGATAGTGGTGGCGGGTGGTATGCATAAGAAAATGCAACCATTCCGTATAATTTATGAGACGAATTCGTGAGTTTGGAGAGGTAGAAAACGTCGGAAAACTTGCTCAAGATAGGGAAAATACGATGACGGCTGTGTTACGGATTGCTCAATATTTTTTAAAGAGAGAACTAACAAAATCCTATTGGAATTTTTATTGCTTTCGAACTGTTGATAGAAAACGATGTTAAAATTTTTTATTATTGTTGGAAAATTACCTTTTCTTCTTCGTCTTACCTGAAATCACTCATCTAGTTTTACGGGTTTTATAGAAAAAACTTTCTCTTAAAAAATGAACGGTCCAACACTTGTGTGTGTGTGTGTGTAAGAAAAAACAAACTGTGAAATTTTTTTACAATATAAGGGTAGTTGGGAAAGTCGTTACAACCAAGTGTGGCCAATCTCTTCTCTTAGTTGTTTCCGTATCTTTTTAGATTTTGCAGAATTCATATTGACATTTCTTGCTGACTGGTTATATAAAAGTTTTCATAGATTTCGTTGTATTGGTTGTGTTAATCGTTTCATTTCGTTGAGCAGAATAAATTTTTTTTTAAATCGACTTCAAAATCGGGTCAATAATTCCGGAATCCGCAGACAGAACGTGAAACATTTTTTTTTCTCCTGAAGAATTGTTCAAAAGGTGGAGAAAACGAGTAAATTGTCGATTATAATAGTTTTACAATAAGTATAGAAAACGGACTTTGGCCTTGTAATTATTTTCTTCGCAAGTGATTAACTCGTTTGTTGATTTATATTTGTGCCTGTGTTATTTATTACTGTACCGGCTTGACATGTTGCATGCATGTAGGCAGAAAGCATGTTTGTTGCATGTTAATTTGGAATAGAAGTTTAAAAGTACAGTTTTCAGTTAGGAGAGACCTTTTAAGATGTTCCTCCCCTTCAACACTTTTAAATCCCGACATATTTCTTATTATTAGTTTATTTATAGCATGTTAACATGAAATAATGATCCTCTTTTGAATTATCCTCTTCTTCTTATTATACATTTGCATTATTTTTTTTTATATATTTCTAAAATTCATATTTTCATGTCAGTATTGTCTTTATTTCAAGAGATGTAGGATCTATCGAAATTTATGTAAACGGAAGAAAAGAACTTCTGGCTGAATATTCAAAACAAACTTGTTTAAATAAAGTTATAATCTGTAATTTATTGTCGACAAACGAATGATTAGTAAATATCTGACGTAATTTTCGCTAAAATAAGTTTTGATTTTATAATACCTTTAGGTATCAAGATGATCGAAAATACTTTGAAAAAAATTAAAATTAGTAAAATACCGTTATCTCCATCAAATCTTGCCTTTTATTGATAATTTGGTCAAATTTCATGCTTAATTTATATGTAAACGTAAGCACATACTCCAATTTTATTAGCGGTACTTTACTGTTTTTTTTTCTTGATTATAATTGATGCCGTTCTTTAAAGAAATGACCAGGTATCTCATACAATCAATTATTATTTAGTGGTTTGTAACGGTAAAAATTTACTGCTATTAGAAGATGTTGTTGTGCCGAATTAACGCGAAAGCTTGGTCAATAAGTAAAAAAAAACACACTGTTCCATCCAGTAGAAAATTGCTCAATTATTCACCGCCAATTGTATTAAGTCCCATAAATGATGTTTGTGAACATATATAATCATACATTGGGGAAGTTTGTCTTGTTCTTGATTTCTGTCGGCAGGTGAGTTTTATAAAAAAGTGATAATTTTTGAATTATTTTCATTCAAAAACTACAAGAAAAAAGCACAATGTGAGCGTAATTTTTATAATTGTGAGAAATGTCACTGATCTATTAATAAAGGACTCTTTAATTATATGTAAAATTTCAGCTGTTTTTGTTGTTCAGTGAACTCTATTATCCTGAAAAATCTGATTGTTTACACTTTTCAAAATTGTTTTTGTATGAATTGAAAATAAAATTGTCATGAAGTGGATTAAATAAAATCAGACAGGATGGTTTTTATGTGTGCAAATAGCGTATAAATGGCATATAAAAATCCAATGAAATGAAGTGTAAATGGTGCCGTTTCATAAAGGTGAAATGGCCGTCGCTGAGCGCGCAAATGCCGAGTTGGGACCGGTTACGATCCCGCCGGTGAGCTTAGGCATCGCCATGGATGTTGGCCTGATGATGGTGATGATGAGAAAAGCGCATGGCGGGAGAAGCGCCGCCGAAAGAGAGAGGCGTTATATTTATATAAACATCATCATGGACATGATTAAAAATTCTCTTATGTGAAAAAATTAACAGAATCACTCCCAAATGAATCAATTAAATTAAAACATAACAATAACTACGTAAATATGAAAAAAAAGTTGTAAAAGAAACACCACCAAAATGAATAACAGAGAGCAAAAAAGATAGATTCTACTACGATCACAAACTACAATAATTAATAAATCACTCCTACGTTTACCTATAATTTAGAATCTATAAACAACAATTACCTTAATTGTTCGGAAGTTTATTTTTTTAAGTTTCTGATTCGGTAAATTCTTTATAAATTTCAATTAGTTTGTTGTTGTCACTAGTAAACATCACTGCACCACGAACAACAGAAAAATGTTACAGAATTGACCAAAAAAAATACCTGGAACGTTTTTTTAAAGACCACTATAACTTTCTAATTTTTTTACACCCCCTTTAAAAAAAACCAACAACTTTCTATTCTTTATAAATCAACTAAAGAATACATTGACTTTTCTTGAACACATCTTTACCTATAGAATCAAATGTTTTATGACTTATTCTCTCGCTCTTTATAGGTATCTTCAATTTTTTCATTATTTCCAGATTTGTTCTGTTGATGAATTGAATGAAAGGAACAAAGGCAAAGTAAACTTGTGTTAAGCGATTGGATCTCTAACCTGTGAACTTTCCACATGCAAATATCCCACTTGTAACTTTGTACGATAACCTGTAATGTATATTATGTATATACATATATTCCTGGCCGCCACATAATGTATTATGACAAGTCTATTTGAAATTGCCATGAATTTCTATGTATTGAATTGAGTTGTGGCGTTTTGTAACAAAATTACAATAGGTGAAGGATTTTTTCCTATCGTAAAATATTGTTGTAGTTTCTCGTTATAAATTAACAGGATGGAAATACGGAAATACTAGCAGATTAACGTCTTTTTGAAATTTCCTGTTTTTACAAAATGTAAAGTTATTTGAAAAACTTTAGAAAAACAGTAATTTTGCGATTTTTAAGTTGTTCTAATTGTAGCAATTAAGTGACACTTAAATTAATTAAAATCTTTACTTTTATGATTTTGAATGATTCCTGAAACTGTTCTGGATCTTTTTTGGTATAATTGCAACAAGAATATGAACAAATTTATGTTGAAATTAAAGATTTTTTCTTCGATCCTAGTAGGCCATGTTTTTTTTTCGTTTTGTTTTGTACAACTTCTTATTATGTCTGTATTATAGTGTGACGGCCATTGCGCAAGTTGGCGTCCTTTGATTTTTCTCACTTTTCTCTACAATTACCGCCAAAATAAAACACATTAATACAACACAAACACTCATCATTAATCAGGTAAATAGAATCACAAAAGAATTTCCATAATTTTCAATCAAATTTAAACGAATTAATTAAAAAAATTTAGAAAAAAATCACTAGAATCAAGAGTGCAGCACTGTCGAGAATTCAATATGGCTGACATGTCGCCGCGTTGAATCGGCGCGTCGCGTAGTCCTTTCGATGGCGATGTGGTGGTAGGGATAATCCTGATTGTTGGAGTTTGGTGCGTTGCGCTGTAAAAAACCATTTCAGGATCTACCTTTCCAAGTCGGACAATTTGAATTTTTCCGATTGCAAATTCGAAAATTCTTTTTCCAGTTAGTAAATTAACAGACGGATTTCACCAATAACAGTTAAATTTATATAAAGGTTGAATTTAACTGGGGGTGAAGATAGAAATTTGAAAAAAAATTGGTTTGTTGGTCAATAACCAGATCGTTCCGAGTCTCCCATTATTGTTTTCTTTGCATCCAAAAGAAATTTATTTTGTTCAGGAAACTTGACAAAGTCCGCGTGTTGTACGTATGTCATGTAAGTGTCATTTTATGAATGAATAATGTTTGCATGCACGAATGATTTTATCTTTTCTAAAAGAGAGTCACACACACACACAGGCCTACGATTAAAAGCGCGACAGTAAATAATTTGCATATACGTAAATAATTCACTTTAAATGCCAAGTTTTTCCTTGTGTCATAGAAGAAATCCATTATACTATAGTCGAAAATTTTTGTCGTTCTTCGTCTTCATCTGTTTCAATCTCTTCTTCTCCTTGTTCTTCTTCATCAAAAATGTTTTTAGAATGGTTAGTACACAGAAATTTTAAAAAGGTTACATATTTAATGGGGGAACTGGGATCGCTTTTAGATTAAAAACCATTCTCTGTCTTAGTTTACCTTTTTATATCACATTCTGGTAGTTGTTAGTTTTTGGCCTTGGATATTATTGTTGAAATTATAGTTATTAGATGATTTTTAATTGTATTTTTTAAAATTTTGTTATATTATTGGAATAATTTTTCGTATCGACAATTATGAACATATTGACTATTGGTGCTTAGTTTTATTTGTGTGTTAGAACGCGCCAGGAAGTATTGATTTAGTTGGGAAAAAATAAGTCCATGCGCCATAAAGCTTGAACGGGTGTGAATCCGTAGCTGCATAAAACAACGCTTTTCCGGCGTACATTATAATCGTAAAGCATTTGTGTATTATATTATTTGCAATATACTATTATAAACAAAAAACAAATGTACATACATGTTACTACCACATAGACAATGTTATATGTATACACAATATCTTAGTCTAGACTAGTAAATCATTTTATATGAATGAAAATTATGCAAATTCACAGGCAATTACTGCCACAATAATTGCCGTGTTGATTGCCTCTCATTAATGTCTTAATTTAAGTGCATGCATTTTTTTTTGTATTTATTGTTATTAATAACCGACATTGCACTTTGATGTTTTCTGTACTTAACAGATAAGATATAATTACTTTTATCTACTTTTATTACTAGAAATTTATAATAGAAATAACTTTTCCAATATAAGAACGACGATTGAATTTATTTCAAATACACTATGATATATTAGACTGTCTTATTCCTAAATCCTTTAATATAATGCTTACATTAGTGAACTTATGGGCGATTTATATGTTGAGACTCCCTCTCATACATTTCAAGTTTTTTAAATTTTAGATTTATTATTTGAAAAACGATCATATTTTGTCATTAATTTTTATATTAATATTGAAACGTATGTATGTATGTAGGTTTTTTTTCTTGCAAAAAAGATTGAAAGTCTTAACTGGGAATGATTTATTATTGTCGACTGAAGGATTCTTGTACGGATCATTTTTGCATTGGAAACTTTTACTTGACTTCTATAGAATGTCTGCACCACATGCTGCAGGAATGCACGTTCGATGTCTTTATGTTGGCCGCAGATTCCTATGGAGATATCATAGTTGCCAAGTGAATGACAACTATAGAGATTTTCTGTAAATCAAATGTGATGTTGAGTTCGTCAATCCACTGTTGATACAGTTGTTTTGTACAAAGTTTCTCTAATCAAAAATCTTATTTCATCCAAAAGAGAATGGTAAATTCTTTCCACTCGTTACAACCACTACAGTGTACATGTGTGAATGTGTATATTTCATTATATTCTCCAACATACAGTTGTCAATTGTTTTGTATGTTTGTATTAATGTATGTGTGTTACACAATCCATGTAACAGAAAATATGGTATTCGTTCTCTTTTCATTTCAGGAAATGTTCATTATAATGTAAGGTATCTTGTACTAGTCGTCTAAATTATGATGCAAGTAGCGTACGTATACCGCGGTGGTCTCAATCTCATTTTAAATATCGATATTAGACTCACACCTCCACCCCATAAAGCACATCAACCGAATAACTATAAAGCCCTTTTAGGCTTCTTTACGACTTTCTAAAGTATGGGATTTCGAGAAATATTGCCCTTATAGACAAAGCTTTATTGCGTTGTCGGGGCTATATCAGTGCGTCCAAATGGTGACAAACTACACTCATAGCTTTTCATATTGGACAGGGTTCAAAATCTAGCCGCGGGTTCTCTTTTACATTTTTGCTCTTTTTTCCTGTCCTCTTGTGTTCTTCTCTATCATATTCAGTCAATTATAAATCAACAAAATAAAATATTTCTGATAATAATGATAAGAATATCAAAAATTTGTTGGTATAATAATATAGAAATTTAATTTAGTACAAGTGGGTGTATAACTATGGTGCTACCAACTACTTATTACATTCCCTATTTTGCGGGAAGTATTTATCTTTGTGGTCACGTTTCATTCCTCAAACCACATCTTTCGTTCTCTCAGACAGTTGTGGATATTGCCGTTTTGGGGTTGCCACACCCCAAACGGAAACATCTTGATGGTGCAGTTACAGCATTTTGTCTGTCATATTGAATAAAAAAGAGAAAAAAACCGTCTCATATCAAATTTTTTTTTTCTATCCCCTCATATAAAATTTGAAATGAACCGATAAATTTTAACGAGCTCACAATTAATTTAAGTATCTTGATAGTAATACTATAATATTAAGGTCAGTAATAATCCATTATTCATTTCCGTTTTGTGTTTTATAATGACAGTTTATGGAGAATTGAGTTTTTTTTTCTGTCTCTAGTTTACAATGTCCTACGTAAAAGATAAAGTTAGATTAAACTTTTTTTTCCCATTCATCGTATACTAGTTAAATAAAAACAGGCAACTAAATTAACAGCATAGCTAGTGTATTGTAACAACATGGTTAAGACTTACTCTAGCGATGAATGCGAGCTTGTGGTGCATCATTAGTCTGCTATGCTCGACGTAACTCATGCCTTAGAACCACAATGTGAGTAACTGCAGGTTTAATAATGCCGAGAACGTTAGCTATGCTGCCTCAATAAGGGAGAACAACCCTTAACTTAAGCACAAGGATATTCGTTTATGTGCGAAATTGTTTTGTGTTCAATTAATAAAATACGAAATAGACTTTGCTCTGTAAGTAAATCAAGAATTTTCGTTGTGAAATAAATGCTTTAGACGATTTTCCAATATCGATTACACTTTCAAATGGTCATATTTGTTTATTATTCGAATTGTATAAATCAATGAATAATAAATTGAGTTCACCCGTCTTACTAATTGAGATCGCCAGTTCGTATTGTGGTACACAAATCTTCATGTCCGCTTAGTTACGGGGTGCTATGTTGCAGTCTATATAACATTGGATAGCCGTCGGAGTTTACGAGCTAACGAACTTCCATAAATTGTAAAGAATACAAGAGAGCATTTCCCCACAATCCAGTGTGTCGATTTTATCTATTTATTTATGAAATATTACCTTTAATTCAGTTCACCTCACCAAATGACAATACGATTATTGGATATGGTTTGTTGGTGTTTTTAAATTTTGAAATCTCTAGCAATACAGTGGTACCTATAATAATAGTTTATTATGAAACTTGTTAAATTATTAAATTGGCAAGCAATTTACTTCTGCGAAGTCAAACGTTTTATTAATTCAATACGAAGTGAGCACGTATTATTATGGAGTTGACGGGATAAAAACAAGACCGAACTGACCAATCAGTTTTTGCTGTTAAGAGTGATACATTTTTCATATAGTGGGCTGTCTGCTTGTCAAGATTCCACAAGCGTCCTTCTTGTTTTATACTGTTGGACTCGTTTTAATAGGGCATCACCATTAGAACTCGTTATATGTTGTGTGTTTCGAATATTATAAAACTAATCTTATTCCAAGTGTGTGTGTTGTTGTTGTTGCTGCTGCGTTTCTCTCTTATTTTTTTTTGTTAAATGTATTTTTGCCTCTTCTTCTTCTTCTTCTTGTTCTTTGGCTGTGCTGAAGCACAGAAAAGTTGTGAACAGGCAAAAGCAGAGCCTGTCCGTCCAATTCCATCTCATTAGCGAAGGAAATGCCGGTGACAGCAGCAAAGGCTTGTCGTGTAGAGTGGAAACCTTATATAGAACCGGTTATACTACGATGCAGATTCTTATTACTTGGACCAATCCTGCTGTGTTCTTCACAGCTATTCGATAAGGTTATCTTTGCTCTTTAGGTGCCGGCCCAGTGCTTATAACAACCGTTATTGAGTAATATAGTGGTACAATTAGTAAAATCACATATCTTCAATGCTGCTCTTTCCCCCAAAGATACACCATATCATTTATCTGCTACTGAAATGCCTTTTTTCCATAGAAAAATAACCAATTTGGAAGTCTGGATAGTTTACACTAATTAACCCTCTCATCACCCATCGGTATTCAATATTGAAAAATATTTTCAAAAAGTTGACTAAATTAAAACGATTCCCGTTTTTAAATAATTTTTGTAGAAAACACATCATAATCAAAATTTTTATCCAGCATCTCGGGTGTTGTGTTGAAGCTTTGTTTTCATCAAGTTGAGTAAGTGCTCCATAAAATATGTAGCATTCATTAAATTACTTCAAGCAAATTGAAATCCATCACTAATTCTACTAAATATTTCAAAAACTATTGTTTAGATACAAAATGTAAGTGTAGTAAATATTGTACTACACTTTATTACTTGTTGTTTTTAAAATGTTTTTATTTCAACTGAATAACTAACATTTCAACATTACCCACTACATATATAGAGTTGTATTTCAACATTCTAGTTTTGACTTCCGTCAAAAATATCCTTTTAACATTGAGTGCTGAAAATACACGTTAACCCTAACTTTTATGTTTAATTTTAGCAATATACGGTACTGTCTTTCTATCGAGACGCTTCAGATTTATCGTTTACACATTTGTCTTATTTACGATAGGACGCTTGCTGGTTTCACATTTATATATCCTTCAACGTGAATTAGTTTTACAATCTTGGTAGTATTTAATAATTTAAAAATAAATCTCGTCCGTACTGTTGGGTGCACTACCAAAATTAATTGCTTGAATAATATATTATTATTTCATTCGCTTCTGTATACGAGGTGACAGGATAGGTAGAAAGGAGTCTTTGACGTGATTTATTTTCGTTTCCAAAACTATCTAAGAAAAGACCGTTAGTGCATTATTCTCAAAAAAGCAAAGTTTTTAACACACAATGATACCGTAGATAATAGAAAAATAGAAATAAAAAAGTAAAAACTTTCTCCTTTTTACTAAAAAATAGATCTCATACAAGGGTAAGATTTCTCTTTTTTATGGCAATTGGTGTGTGCTGGGATGACTTTCTAGTTTTTTTTCTTCTATTTTTTCCGTTGTTAAATAGAATGCTTCAAATACCTAAAATTTATTGCTGGTCACATTTGCCATAGTTTAATTATCAATTGACATCTTGAATTTACTGCACGTAAACATAATTCGAATTGATGTCATTTGCCATTTAACATGGAATATTCATAGTGGGTAAATACCATGCAGCGGCTATAAACTAGCCGATCTTTCAATCAGGTAAAAAGCGACGAGTTTCGGCCTTTTTCAGGTAAAAAATCGTATCAAGTTTTCAAATATTTCATTTCTCTACCTTTTAACCTTTTGTTTTGGCAAGATATTGAAATAAATTAAACTAATTGTCAAAATAATTTAAATAAAACATAATTTATTTAAAAACAGATCCTTGTTTTCCACTTCGCAGTCGATTTTATTGCTATAAAACGAATTACTTGACTTGATGTAAATTGTACTTGGTGCTAGTTTGCTGGCCTGTTCACTAATGCAATTCATTTGTTTTCAGGTGAGGAGTGTAGTATGTTTGGAAGTTTATCACTAGACACCCCGTTAACTGGTAATTAACCGCTACAATGCCAACCGTGAGTACATATCACATGATCCATCTCGTTCAGTTCTATGGCGGATGCTGGTCTCGTCTAATACAGTTAACTCTCTCTTATACATATAGTAGATACCCTACTACTCGCCCCCTAAGAGATCGCGTATTGTATTCCTGGCAGGGCTGATCCATCCGCCCGTGATATTATATTGCTCTCAACTATTGGATCGTGTAATAACCTGATATACACAACGCCCTGTTGTTGTTGTTGTTGCTGTTGGGTAGAGAAATAAGAACAACTTGATACAATTATAATATATAATGTATAAAATGATGGCGGGATAGATTAGGAAACTTGGAAATGGAAGGGAAGATCGCCGAAAGTTTTAACATTGATCATTACCACGATAAAAAAAAATTCAACACGAATTGTTTAGTATCTTTTCTATTTATCTTTGACACGACTGATTTATTTTTCAATTGAAAATTGCAATATTGAATTATAACTTGTATACCTACCACTGATTTATTTGTAAGTTGATTTCAAGTAAGTTTTCCTCTTTTTTTTATTGTCTTATATTTTTTGCACAGTATTACAAAACGTTTATACCTTTCATTTCTTCTGTAATTATTAGTCATTATAAAGAATTATCTAAACAACTGTATAGTTATCAACTTCTTAGAAGTGGAAGATGTTCCAGTCCGTGACCGTGACGATTAATTATAATTTACAGTAGCGCAATTGCGTACCATTAGCAAGTGCAGGAGTATCTCAACCTATAATTATAGACAATGAGAGGCGGAGCAATAAACACATAACTAATGGCTGAGCCATCCAGTTGAAGCGTTGACAATATCTCAAATAACTAACACTTTATGCAGATATCTAATCAACCAATCAAATACAGTAAGAATGTGGCAATACTACGTAGATAGGTACAGCTTGCGTTTTTTGCTGGAATCTATAATTTCGGCAGAAACGAAAATGACGCTGGTAATCAAGATAAAGGAAGAAACGAACGATTGATTCTACATTAGAAACATCTTGTCGAATGTTATAGGTGGGTCTCTCTCATCTGGATGTAGAGCAACAGTATGTTTGTTGTTGGAAAATGTTGATGATTGCATCTGGAACATGACCATAAAATAAATCCGTGGGAAAATTAGAAACTTGTAAACGAATTGCTACACTTTTAGTATCTATAATTCTATAAAAGGCCATCCCCATACAATAATTTAATCTGGATTGGCGGGTTTGTTAATGTTGGCATTAAAAAATTGCCACTAATTAAATAATGCAAGCCGTTGTACATACATACAAATACTGCAGTCTGGAAGGCACCGGTTAAAGTTGGCCGCAAGAAGTTGCACCTGCCTTGCAACTGTTGTTCCGGTCTCCGGTGACGTTTTTTTCCTTTTGCAATTGCAAATATTTTAATAATATTAAATAATTCCTAAACGACCCAGCCATTTTCTTGATGATGATAAATCGATTCAACTTCTAAATAGCGAGCCGCGCGAATAACGTACAAAGACAGATCTGTCGTCTGTTCAGTAGTCTCGGATCAGAGATTGGCCAAAAAAGGATGGAGCTACGTGGCCAATTAAAATTTTCTAAGTGCGGCGTTTGTTATAAAGAATAAACCGACCTTTATCGCCATTCTGAATGCGTCGGAAATGAGAATCCAATTACAAGTAAAACGAAGCAAGCGTCAGGCATGTCCCGACTTCGTGCCGCTGAAACAACAGAGCGACAGCCGACAGTCTTTCCGCGCAAATAAAATTCCTGTACGGAACAAAGAATTAAAATTCTTGACAGTTGTAAAACGAGGCACTGTGGCTTTCAGCAGTGTCCACGTCATCTTCAGTGTATATGCAAATATTCTGTAATTAAATGCCAAAATAGAGCTTACGATTTGATCACTCAAGCGTTCATAAATGTTCGGTATTTACCATGAATTTCATGGAACCAATAGAAGATTTTGTGTAAAACAAGAATGATGGATTTCAAATGGATTCCATTCGTCTAAAATCACCGAATTGTGTGTTTGTTGGAGGTAAAGTCCTTAAAAGAATTCTCCAATTTCACACTTTAATGGATTTCCGTTAGATAGCAACATTTTATAGAAATTTGGAATAAATCAAACATCTGTTGTTGGATGGAAAAAATAGTGAAAAGCCAAACCTATCAGAATCCACTTAAAATTGAACAAAGCTGTAGGAAACGATATACCCAACCACTTAAAAACTGTCAAAGTTGATTTAGATTCGACATGCCCTATGTTATAACAATAACGCACGCCTTTTATTGCTAATTTAAAATATATCGAAATAATAAAAATTGCATCTGTCCTATTGGACATCATCATGACCAATCGTATCAGTCTACCCTCCTGTACCCATCAATAAGTAATAAATGTCGATACGTGACTCCGAGTGCAATATGTCTAGGTTATATGTATCCCTTACGCATGAGTCACTTCATAAACCCACGGTTAATGGTGTGATCTATGGCTTAACAAGAACACGAATGTATGACTCTATTATGGAAATTGAGGGTAGATACCCACAATATTATTATTTAGGTATGTTGGGATCTGCGATATAGTTTTCAAACTGTCAATGAAATAAAAGGAATTTTTACAGCCAGCCAGCTTTTGGTAACTGGTAGATATTCAAAATTCTGGACAATGAACTCAATTATTGATACATTATCAGTATTCAATTGGTATGCTGTTCTATGTGTGTTTGATATTCCAATGAGGTACTTCACATATTTACACTCTCATTTTAGTTTTAATATCTCGCGTGTTTACGGAAATATTTGCACACCATTAATTGAACAAGATTCAAGATATTATCACATCATTCGTATTTACAGATGAGAGATTGGATTAACTATTTTCATGTTGAATATACTATATTCATGTTCGTACATGTAGATATACCTATGCTACAAAAATCTTCATAAAGTTTCATGATTGTTGTGCATTGTAGACTGACCTTATTTTCTACCTGGCGAGTTCTCAACTAGCATCATCATAGATAAAATATAATATCGTTCAGAAATCGACACGATGAGGCGTGAGCTCTAAATTAATAGCCTTTTATAATACGAGCTAGACTAACTAGTCTACCCGATCCTATTAGGTATTAACAGTTTCCTAAATTTGTTGTTTGTTAACAGGTTTTATTTATGTTATTCTTTTCTAAACACTTTCTATTATAAATTGTTTAAAACAAATCGTACAATTAATAGAACTAGATGATATCTCTCTTCTTAGCTACTTGTTGTTAGAATTAAACAAAAACTGGATTTTCTCTAGTTCCCCATCTCATGGATATTCTCTTGGTAACTTTTGTCAAATCCAAAACAATTCTAAATCCGAGCTTTTGCTCTTATTCCGAAAACGGGCAACAACAGTTCTCCGTTCAGCTTAAAACTTTGTGTTGTATTTGACATTATTTTAATGCACTGTAGTAGTAGTTGGTCGTCGTCGTTTTCTCTGGATATCTACAAGTTACATAAAATAGAGAGAAATATTGTTGATATCGTATTTCTTTTCTCTGTTTTTCTTTCTCAAAATAGTAATCTTCAAAACGAACGTTCTTTTCCATTATTCATTGTAAGGGTAGATTATTCTAAAGATAAGTTATAATGCAATTGTAAAAGTCATTTGGCGGGCAATGGCAGCATTCGATGTGATGCATGGCCATTTTGTAGACATTATACACTATATAGAGTGAATTCGTGCGTCTGATATCGAAATAAGCGTCGCGACATCCCCCACAAAGAAAAAATTCCATTCAAAATTGATATTAAATTAACTAGATAAACACGCAAGTTTGTATATTGAAAAATATTCTAATAATATTCAAACGATTCCTGATGATGATAGTAATGAGATTAATTTCGTTTTTCTCTTGTTTTTTTTTTTTTGGAAAATGGTGACTTTACTGGAACGAAACTGTATCTGCCTTCTTAAAATGATTACAGTCCACTTGCTGGGAAGCTTGAAGCATACACTGATTGGATTCTGGTCTTTAATAAAGAGTTGATCAGAAAGATTGCATACAATTTTCTGTGGTGCAGTGTAAGCGGTTGAATTGCTATTAAATAATTTGAATAATAACATATAATTCTCTATATTCCAAATTTCTCAATTTTTATCGACAAGATACGGACGTCTCAATCAAAAATTGTATTATGGCAGAGAACATGAGCAAAAGATTGGGGGAGAGGGTAGAATTTTTTCTCTTACATGATTGCTTGCATGATTATCAAGCTGATAGCCATTTGATTATCAATCTTAACGGATTTAAATCAGTGGTGCTGGTTGGTCAGACAAAATGCTCTCTCTCCTCCACTTGGGTGGTCTGAACGGCTGTATTTCTTATAAACGTTTTATATTTTTTTAGCAACTATACATTTTACATCATAGAGTGTATGTTATACATATACCATTTTAAATGAATGGCTCTTCTTTGATTACAAGAGCAAGGACCAATTTAAAAGATCTATCCGCCAGCAATTGCCAGAAACTAATAAACATCTTGTAATCGATAGGTATATGTTTTATTTAAAATAATTGTTTGGTGTTTTTTTTTTAATAAAAACAATAAAACGATAATTATTGTTCATGGAGATGGAATGTAATAAGAGTATAATATAAAGTTTCATAAAAGAAGATTGATCTGTTGGATTAGGTATCCCGATTTTTTTTTATTTTCTTCTCTATTGAACGAACAAAATGTAGAGGAATCGCTGGAGGAGATCCACTAGAGACAAGGGAGTGTTGTTTTCACTGTATTGTGTTGTGGTATTGTGGTGAAGTTGTTATAAACAATAAAAATGCAGCCGTTCATAAATCTTACTAGGTTTGTGGGTGTGAAGTTGCAAAACAGCGGCCTTATGCAAAGCGTTAACTAAACTTTATAAACATCTACATATATAGTTTTCAATGTTTGTACTTTGCAAATTGTGTGCAAAATCACAACCTTTTCAGAAAACCCAATTACAATATCGAACCAATGGCTACTGTACGGGTGTTTGATTAAAATTACATGTAAACCCTGTTTCAGCTTGTTTTACATTCTATTGTTTGCAACCAAGAACAAAGAGATTTCGTGCGGTGTTTCTCTTACTGTTTTAAGACTTTTTTCTACACCTTGTTGATTATTTATTACATTAATAATGAATTATACATGTACTTGTTTAATAATACATAAATATCTTTTAGTATGTATTAATAATGCATACATGTATATTATGACTATTTACAACAAAAAAAAAACTTGCAAATTGATATTTTTCCTTCTGCAAAGAATTAACAAGAAAAATACCAGCACACAAAATAGAGAAATTCTCGATTGGTTTATTTTCTTGTAAAATCTGTGGTGTGCATTTGTGCTATAAATTTAATATTAATGATAATAAATTACATGATATTCACGAGCTCGTTCATTTCTGTCATGTAATAATGAAGAATTATTGCCGTTCTCCAATATAAATCTTTAGAATTTTTAGGATACCCGCCGATTTTAAAGTTTAGTTTGAAAATTTCCGTTTGCAAATTTGTCGTGTGTTCATCGTTGCAGACGCATTGGCAACATACTGGAGATTCTGTATGTTGATATTTCTTCTTTTCCTGCATAATCTGGACCAATGTCCATAGTTTAACAAATAGTGATTTTTTGTTTTGAAATCGTCTCGTATAAATCAATATAGTTCTGGGTTCCAGATATAAAGATACTATGCACTCGTATTTCTTCTTTTCAGGCATTTGAAAATTTATTGGCGTTGTTCGCGGTTTATCTATTGCGCTTGATCAGTCTTTTCTTGTACAATGTTTTTGGAATCAAAATAAGCTTCCAACAGTTTTCTAAAAGAGAAGAATATTTTTCGAAAGATAACTAATTTTTTTTTTTCAATCATGTTTTGGTCCGATATCGACCGTATTTAAAAAATCTTATCTTGAAATGATCAAGTGTTAGAGTTTGGGTTTGTTTGAATTGAACAAGCGGCAATGTGGTTGTATGTACAGACCCAGGATACATCGATTAATGAGTATAAACAAGCGTTTAGAAAAACCGACAATGACCATCTATCATCATAAGTGACTGTCGGCTTTACATAAAAAGCACAACATATGTAAAAACGACGAAGAATCGTTCGTTGTATTCGGGCGTGAGAGAACTTTCTTGAACTTATGGTGGGTGTATGTAAAACATACGGGTGGCAGTACGGGGGTGAGTTGGTCCATGGAATGAGTGGTATCATAAATCAATGTTCTTGTTTGGAACAGCGGGCAGCTCCCATGTCAAGACGAGCCAGCCATTTTGAGAGGTACGTCTAGGGCCCCCCTCTGGTGATACATCGACTTTCTTCTAATTAGTTCGCTCCTGAAAACTAATTCATACGCAACCAACACTCTCTCACAAGATAAACTGTGATTGTAATTAATTGCTGCAATTAAAACAAAGATTTAATATTGGAAGGGGGTTGCCATAATGAAAGCCAAATGGTAGTTTACTGGCGCGGTATTTACGTGTTGCGCATAACTTTGCAAGTTTGCCTAAGTCGTGGGGCTGTAAACATGTCCTAAACTTAAGCCCGGCCGCCACCATCTTTTGCAAAATTAGTTGAAGAGGCGAAGAGACTGTAGCGAAATAGTCAACATTTTAATAGACTCCATAAGTGTGGAATTATTTCTTGATTACGACAGTTTAGTTTATGTAAAGTTGAATGAAAAATGAGATGAAAAATCGAAAAAAAAATCAATTTAGAATGTAGGCGTTAGTAAATAAATAATAGAAACTCGTATAATAAAATATGTATTTTTTTTTATTCATCAGCCTAATATTGGACCATAAACCTGTCAATGTTTAAGACGAATAGGTGTTAGATTAACTCACCGTTGACATACCAGACAATTCTGAGTACTTTTCTTAGTACAATGCCTACGTTAAACGAAAGTTGATATCAGATACACGTCTTGAATATATCGTAAAGAATACCTCATTTATCACTGTCAGAGGCGAAAGCGGTGGGGCCCGAAGACATAGCAGGGTGAGTTACGGTATCTAAGCTCCTGGGATGGCTCAAACTTGGGGTAAAGGTGCGTAGGGGGTGGGTATATATGTTGGAATGGCAGCAGCGGAAACAGAAGCTTATTATGGATGCCAGGTCAGCATGGCCTCTAGGGATCTCTCATGACACCGGATAAATTTTCTTATTCATTCTGTACCACCAGTATCCATTATAATTGAAATTTGTCAGTTTATTTTGTTTTAAATAATTCAAAATATATCATATTTTTGGTGTCATTAGAATAGGTAATCAAGAGGTCGAGTTGTAACCGGACGGAAACAATAGATAGTCAATATTTCAATGATACCCTGAATTTACCCCTGTGGAAAGGTTGGAACCACAGAACACGTAGGTATATGCAAGACTATCCCAGATGTTTCTAATTTGTGTTTGTACGGTAAACCACCCGCCTATAGCGAAATGTGTATGATTTAATAGTGTTGTTATTTAACAACAACTTTTTCCTGAACTAAACTATAATGAGATATGTCTAAATTAGTTTGGTGGCGGTAGCAACTAGACGTGCACATGTGTTGCACATATTTATTACGATGTGTCGCTGTCATTATAATTTTGCTAAAATTTTGTAAGTATATAGAAGACGCGCCCCCTTGACTCTGATTTAATTGAATTATGGCTTCTAAAAATAAATTCAAGCTAAAAATATTGTCGTCATTGTAAATTTTCAGAGTTTATCAAGTAAGTAAGCTGAAATATTATCATAACAACAACAACGGAGGAAAAAAAATTATTCGACTTTTTGTGTTAATTTATTTTTTTTTCGAGCTTCGGCTTTTACATCTCCCTCATCGCCTATATCAAGATTACAAGTTTTTTTTATTTTTATCTTACCATTGAGGTTTCTTCAATTAAAATAAGTACCCCAGGTCCCTTATGATTCTGACAATAAGAACTACATAAATGCATTATGCGTCCCTACCATAAAGAAAAGTTACATTATTGCACTTTGCTGATAACGGTTTGTTTGTAAAATGATTATAATGACTATCAATAGGTATTGTGCTGTAGACTACAAAAAAAAAATATGATATCAGCAAAAAATGATGCTGTAATCTATTAAATCGTTGCCAAATAGGTAACTCATTGTGACCACATAAATGCATTGCCCTAAATGTATTACACCAGTTAGTTGCAGTTATCCTCCTGTAAACATGACCAATTCACGAACAATACAAAATTATGGTCCATCCCTACAGTCACATTGATTCTGTAATTGTGTTTACATCACGCTGGTAGTCTATTCGTTGTCGCTTCTACCAACTGACGGTCCCTATACATATAGTACAGACAATGTGGGGTTAGTTTTCGAAGTAGTTGGTAGTAAATACAATTATTCACCAATTAACTAACCGCCTTCTTTTGGTCAATCTAGTTTTATTGGTTTTATGATAATTGATTTTCTCTTGGACGATAGTAGAAAGCCAAACTTATGTTAGGATGATGTTCATAATATTTGTAGAGAAATATAATGGTTTCACTGGAATTTGTTTCAATTTTAATATAATTCCATCAACTGATTATGATTATACGATTCAATTTCTTAATACAATTGTAAATATAAGCAAGTGATATTTTTAAGGGCTGTTAGACATATTTTTATGAACATAGACGCTGGTATATAGGGGTGCGTAGACCCGTTATCCAATTTAACACAAACGCGCACCCCAAATTTACCGTTGCTGTAAATAACTTAGGCATGTCGTGGAAGTAATATTACTTCCACTTACTGTTGCATGGCGAATAAGAGGAAGAAGCAGAAGAAGAAGAAGGGTAAAGGATCCCGTCCGAATGATTTGTCGTCCTATTTTTGCGACTGTATGCAGGTTTCTCCTTTCTCCCAATATAATATGTCTATCTTTCTAGCAGTTGAAACGAATTGTGTGTGTGGGGGGCTGTTAGAGACTGTGGCGGTGGGTCTCCCAATTAAAGCGAGAGCATAAATCCACCAAGCGAACACAGCCACGCTCTCTACTAAAAAGATGGACGGCATCTGCCGAATAAGCGAATAAACAGATGAGGTTAAATAAGTTCCGGAATATCGGGATTATATAACTTTTCTCATGGCAAAAAGTTTTCGCTAGCCGAGGGCTAAACGGGGAATTTACTGTTTCTGTTAAAAGTTAGGATGAACGAAAACAATGATGCAGAAAATTGACTATGTTACTTATGAAATTAGTTATAACATAAAATATCGTATTAGGCAGTTTTAGGGTAGAAAGATGTACAAATAGATCAAACATAAATCTATGTGTATTCTTTGCTTTATGGATGTGTGACTTTGTTTACTCACTAATCACTAACACAACAATCCGATTCCATACTATGGTGATATTTATTTACATCATATTTGCAATCACTCATACAGGTATTTGCGTTATTCACAATTGCTTTTTGCCATTCATTTTTGACCTGAACTACTATGAGTTGAATCATTGACGACTGGATATTACCTTCAAGCGAGCGACACCAAGACCGACAAGGGTCATGATTAGATGAACTTCGTTGATTTACCTAATAAGTATAATTATGTTTTTCAAGTCTTATAAAAATTGAGCGATTATTGTTGTTAATTGTGCTTAAACGGCGGCAGTTTTTCCTCTTTTTACAACAACATAATAGTTACTGATTTGCGTGTGGTATATTTTAGATATTTGCAATGTTGATGATATCAGAACAGATAGGTATTGATGGATCAACGAGCACCCGTCGATATCGTCTTCATTTACTTTCGCCACATGTTCTCATTTTACATATCTCGATGCACGAAGATAACTAAACGACTTTTAATGCGTTAACTCATGCTATTAACGAATTATGCACTTCCATGGTAATAAAATTCATTCCAGTTGTTTGTATATACCCCTCTCTCTACATCTCTACATCTAAGGAATATCTCAATCAACTTTTTTTTGTATAAACTTATATATCCAAACTACATACACGCGAATATTGTCGGTTTTCATCGTAAACAAGCAAATTCTATGGTAAGCTTAAAAATTGAAGAAAAAAAAAGGAGTAAGCATCTTATTAAAATATATGAGTCTCGATACACTTACCACATTGCTGGGCGCGATTCATTTATCCTGATAAGTAAAACCATAAATAACTGCCGGCTACCAAAATGTCCGTGATTAATCACAGCTTTACAGCAAGTCTAAATTTATTCATTTTATTCTCTATCTGTATCTATGGCTTTAGATGAGAAAGGCATATTTCTGCCTGTATGTACCCTGGCCGTTTCATTCTCAAATGAAGAATTCTTCTCGACGAGAAAAACAGCGGGATATCTACCTGTCCGCCAATCATAACCACCCGGGTCGGATAGGATGTTTACTTCACTTTTTCCAAGACTAGTTGAACTCGGTCCACAGGGAATAGCGTGCAGATAACTGACACGCCATGTTTTTCGTTTTTGAATGGACACGGTTGCATTTTAATTCTTCGTTTTAACTAAACTAATGCGGATATTTTTGTTTTATGAGTGCCAATTATTAATTTGTGATTAGTTTCTAAAGTGATTACAGATAGATTAATTTTGTATGTTGTTTATTAATATTATTATTATTATTTTTAATTATAGGGGCAAATGGACTTCGAAGGAGAGGTCGTCAAACGTATACGAGGTACCAGACATTGGAGCTCGAAAAAGAATTCCACACAAACCATTACTTGACACGACGACGACGGATCGAAATGGCTCATGCCCTTTGTTTAACTGAACGGCAAATAAAAATATGGTTTCAAAATCGACGAATGAAACTTAAAAAAGAGATACAAGCAATCAAGGAATTGAATGAACAAGAAAAACAAGCACAAGCTCAAAAAGCTGCCGCGGTCGCTGCAGTGGCTGCTGCACAAGTGGACCAGAATTAGTGGATTACGCCGGAGTTGTTGCCTCATCAACAATAATTCTTAAATTTAGGTAAGTTTACAATACTTTACTATATTATTTTAAGATAATATTAAGTTCAACCCAGACAAATAAGATTAACATAACAAATTCACTAGCTTTATTCAATGTTAAGAGAAAACATTGCGGTTAACCTTTGAAAATAGAGATTATTATACACCATCACAACCACAAACTCACATAATAATAATACTAGGCAGTGGAAACAAGCAAAAAGTTGCAATGTTAATTGCCGATCACCTTAAAGTGTAGGCCGTTTGTTGAATTGGTTTACAACCGTCTATTTCTCCGGCTGCCCGAGGGTTATAAGAAAAGATTACTCTCGGTTTCGATTCTATACCCCCCATTTTATGACTTCTGAGTTGCGACATAACTCTCCTGGGCATTATCAAATTTACATGGATACTATTATCTGTAAGATGTATTCAATAACGATAAATTCGTTGTTTATATCGCTATTCAATCTGAAATTTTACGCAAATTAAAAAAAAAAAAACAGGTAATCAACATTAAATGGAACCACGTTCCATTTTATTTTTATTCTAATCGAAAGTGCCATGACAATATACACCCTTCACTTTGGTTTATTACCATAATATTTTTGTGAAAAAGGGACCTCAAAATAAGCCCCATTAATATTGTAAAAATTATCTACCCCACAAGAAGTAGAAGACCAAAAAGAAAATTAAGATAATTGTGTTTCCATTGGGTCATTTGTAATGCCACCGAATTTATGTACGGAATTTTAGTGTTTAATCTTCGAGTGGAGAAAATCCCCTTGCGTAATTACTTGGCGTGAAAGATGGCGCCCAGCTTGCATTCTGGCAAGAGTTCTATACAACACCACCACCACCACCAGCACCCACCCCCTTCTTCACTTTAACCAATAATTTTACAGTCGATCTTCCCGAGTTATTTGTCACTTGCGTCTGGGACAAGATTACAAAATGTACTTAAAAATTCCAAACTGGTGTTTTTTACTTTCTATAATAAGTAACAGTATTTTGAACACAAAAAGCTCAAATATATAGCCCACAACTACATTTTTGGAAAGTTAAAGTTTTCTAGATGAAATTTCTAGAATTTTGTTTGTTTTAAAAGTTTCAAATGAGAAATGATTCCATTTTTCGCTACATTGCCCGATTACACAACGCTATTTTTCATTTATTGAAATTCCCTAAAATGAATTCCAGAAAATTGAATGAACGTGCCCATTCCTACAATTGGAAGTACATCCCCTTTAGTGTTTATTAACCTTTAGTTGACTATGAAATGATTAATCTCGGGTTGTTCGAATGTGTTCATTTAATGCCTGCTTACTAAATCCGGGTTCATTATAGACGTTTTACCATATTTTTAGAATTCAGTGATAACAAACTCTAACTTATAAGAGCTTAAAAAACGATAGTAGAATAGTAGAAATATTTGTTATGAAAATTTTACGTTCCCACTTAGTTGTAAATGCTTTTGACGAACTTCGGTTATAGCGAATACATTTCTTCAATCGTGTTTCATTCAATATAGTGAGCTTTTCGTACATTATTTAACGTTAAAAATAAACATTAAGACAATTAGGAAGGTGCGTTCAGTACTTCGGGCACATGTTTCTCTTATTTACTAACAAAAAAGTGGGTTTACTACAGTATCAACATTGATTGAGAGTTTGTTTCAAAAACCAAATATAGGCAACCAAAATTACCAAAATCTCTTAATTGACTTCAATATTTATGATGAAGTATCATATTGCCCTCTATTGTAGTGTTAGCAAACTATAAACAAGATTTAATGGGTTCTACTTCATCTATTATCAAGATGATAAATGTTCTTGCTGTAATATTATTTGAAAATTTTGTTGTTCTTTTTGTGAATAATTATGATTTTCCACTAAAAACATGAACTCAATTTTGAAGACAAAAAGTGCATAAAATTTGCAACTATTTGAAGTATTTTTTTTAAAAATTGCGGGTCGTAAATTTACAGCAACCATTTGACGGTTGGTTGTGATACTGGCTAGGATCGTGCGTGTCAGTCGTTAAAGTATTTATATGGCCGTTATATAGCAGTTCAGCTACTAGTCGCTAGATGGAACGATTGTAGTTTATTTCGAAGTGCTATGTTTGAATACAAACAATTTGCTTTAAATAATGGATTATAAAATTATCATCAATTTATTGGAATTTTATAGAATTGATTTATTAACTATTCATGGTAATTGATTATATTGTTTGAATAATTCTCCAATTTCCATAAATAAATCAAACAAAACAGTAATGTGAAGATAATTGATGATTTTTTCCTGTTCCCACACTTAATTTGAAACCCAACAATTACCACTTAACTTGGTAGGTGTTTAAACTTTTATTTAAAAAGCAAATACAAAGAAAGAATGGTAATTGTTTTAATTAAGTTTATATTTCCCGTTTATTATTTATTCGTCACAAATCCTCATACGTTTTTAGTTTTTTACGTTTTGTTATTTTATATCGAAAAGTTGAAAGTAACTGTTTACAGTTTCGATTGAATTTGGTCCCATAAGTTCAGATTCAAACCCTTTGGGGACAGACGACCCTAAACGGTCGTTTTCCTTGCTGTTCTATCGGCCATTTTATTACAAATCTCGTAACAAGTGCCTTCGAGTTCTACCAGAGGGGATTGTCGTTGCTACTTGTTTTATGTATTGGGGGCCTTTTTGTATATCTCGTCAATTTGAAAGGTTTAAACTTTGACATTATTATATTATTGTTTATTAGTTATTGACAACATTCATATTTACATATTTATAGTTTTTTAATGTCGATGTAATAGGGTAAGAGTAATTGGAATAACTTTATTTATCCATAAAACTGTCATCGTGAACATTTCAACAACATAAAATTACTCGGTTTTGATATGTTAATTTTACTATTGGATTTCGAGTTAATTTGATTCGACTGTAAAAAGTTTCAATAATAAGGTAAATTCTATGTAAAAAAAGTGTAATAAATTAATTATTATTATTGTTGTATAAATAAATAATCAAAGTATGAATAACGACCAATAAAAAACCAAGGCGGGCGGATATTTGTTGATTCAACTAACTGATGTAGTAAAACATGTAAACATGCAACCGTAATACGAGGGACATTACGACTTTACGACCACGTTTACAGGTCATAAAAATCAGTTTAACTACCGAGAAGTGTGTTAGGCTTTTATTACATGTTAACTTCTTCATTCATTCAATAGTTTGGATTTTATAGCTTGTCATTTTTGAGTGTTCTTTAATAGCATTTTAAGTGATTCGTTTAAATTTTACCCCTATTTAATCTCTTATCTTATCAACAACTGACTGTTAATCAATGCTCAATTAAAATACCATAAAAGTTTTACATGGAAAGATGCTTTTTTTGTGCTATTTCGTTTATCTGTTGAATAATTCTGTAAATTTTGAATTTTAATAAAGCTGTATTAAAACTGCCCCCATCGTGGTTAGAATTTGAACTGGCACACCCTTCTCCATTTATTTTTAAGTACAACCACAACCCTTAGAAAATAATAAACAACATATCAAAATGATTATGTAACATTATGTTACTTTAATATAATCGACTATTTCATAGTTATTTCCTTAAATAAAAAACACTTTGTCATCGCTATTTTTAACACTTAATTTATTGATAAATATAACAATAAATTAAAATCAATAGATATATGTAGATATAAACTTGGTTATCTGATTTAGTGAATCGTAGAAAATACTTCTAACAAAAATTTCTATTGTTATTTGGATTAGAGAGGTAACCAATCTAGAAACCAGTCGAGCTGCATTTTTTGTGTCAAGATTCTTCTCTGTTTGTGCCCGGATTTACATTTTCGATACTATTTTGTTACTACAATTTGAAAATATATCTGGAATATTCGTGTATTTACCCCAAAAATCAATTTTGATTTTTGTATTTATTTGTTTACTTTTCTGTGTCTATCAATGTTTAAATTTTGAAAAAAACCGACTCCATTACATTTAGTAATATTAATTAATAAAATATTGTGCGGTATTTTCTTATTTAATTAAATACTTCCATTCGGAAAAAGCATGCTTGAACTGTCTAGTCTGAGTTATGCTCCTACACAACACGTGACCAAGGAGGGGGTTGATCAATAAAACATCTCCCCTACATCACCCACCTCCACATCTGCAGAAAGAAAATCGTTACTTGTGAAGAATCTAATAAATGCGTGCCCAAGAATTTGTTATATACTGAAATTTCTAAAGTAACTTCAACTAATATTTTACTAGAATATAATTTCATTATAATTATTAAATGTTACTGTTATATAAATATGTATTATATTTATATAGAATAATATTGTAAAAATATGTATATAGAACTGAAGTAGAATAATTTGCATAACGTTATGTTGAAATTTCATTAGGAATGTTGACCTAAAAATATATCAAAAATTTCTCCATGAACCATGAAGTAGTGTATATACATAGCAACTGACGATGCTATGAATATGTAACAATGTAACAAGGATCCGGTTTTTGTAAACTGGAAGGGAAAAAAAAACTCTACGAGAAAACCTTCACCTTAGTTTACTTGACAGAGGACCTCCATGACTCGGAACATTTGTGGATATCCCGCCTGCTTGAACTTTTGTTATTAAAAAGTGTTTATCTGCACGGAATTTACCATAGGATTCATTTACTAGAAAGGCATACATCAAATTCAGTATAAATATTATACGTTGTGGGGTGCCTATAGTGTCAGAATGTGCTATCTACCAGCACATCTGGTGACGGCCATGATATATAACACCTGTCTTGTTTTTGAATGTACATGGCGATGTCCCCGAAAATGCTTTTATTTCCAATTGCCGCAAACATTAATTCAATGGACAAAGAACTTGCTTTTTTTTGGTCATTTCTTTTTTTTATCTGTTTGGTTAACTATCTAAATGTTTCACGCTCAGGAAAAAAAATGTGGAAATTTTAAAGTTAATTGATGCAAAGTGCGAAATGGTACCCGCAGAAAGCTGGGAAATATCACCAGAAATTGAAAAACGTTATTATAAATGTGGCCGCAATAAAAATGTAAAACAAAACCATATTTCAAAATAACGCGCACCCCATTTGTGAGGATTAGCATTTTAAACCAGACACCTTGGCTTTAAGGAGACGTAATGTAGCGGGAAGAAAAGGGCCTTGTCGCAGCACGAATGCCTGTATTGGTGCGAACCCCCGGAACACTTTGTTGTATGTACCTACTACTACCTCTACTGCCATACTACAACAACAATGGGGGAACTTTGGGACCACTCTTTTCCGGTCGACGTCGACGTCAAGTCGGGACCAGTTGTCAGTAACACCTTTACTGAGACAATACTACATATAGTGTTTTTCATTTTCTTTATATTACCCTTGATAGTCATAAAAGCATTTGCCGTGACCAAACTTCTAGAGTTGTTTAGATTGTGACGAGTTACAAGTTATTGCTTGTGAAATATCACATTCTAAAAGTCTATTCGATATGAAGCCTATCGCTCTAGTTTGTTGGAATACTTTTCAAGTACAATTTCTTTGTTTCGATACTCAGCACGCCACAACTGATTGAGTGGGGAATTTGGGACTACTATCTTATTTCTGTTTCCCTATAGGCTACCAACTTCAATTATTGCTCACACTTATTTCAAGTTGACATTTTTAATAATTACTTAATGCCTTATATGTAACTGATACATTTATTATTTTATTGTTGTAACTATGAAAATGGCTTTGACAAATCTTGAAATATGTGCGCCAGCAGTGATCATGTCTTTTGTAATCCAGGATTAGTGCAATAATTTACTATTAAATGCTACTTGTCGAGCTTCTCTTTCTCACTTCACTTACCTAGAATTATGCCCATTATTTTTGTCAATTTGTTCTAATCTATTCATGACCATACCAAGCTGGATATTACCTATCAGTAGATCTCTGATTGCATTCATTCTTCTTCTTTTGCTTCTTTGAATTTTTCTTGTATTGTCTTTAAATGTCTGAATTAATATGTGCAGTTAGAACAACTTTATCTTGCAGATGCCATTGCCTCTTTGCGACAGCAGTACCATCTGTATTCACCAATTTATAGCGGCCCGGTTTAAAAGTTCACCAGCCCCTTCCCTTCTTTTGCTATATACTACCATATACCGTTCTTTATCTGTGGTCTTCTCATTTCCCGGTTGGTTGGACGCAATTGAGTATCTTTTTAAGTTTTAGAAACTATTGTGTCAGTTTTATCAGATAACAAGTGAAAATTTATTGGTCTCCATCGTTTTCCAACAGTTACTTGGAAATACTTGCGTTTCAAACGCATATATCTTTTTTTCTAAATGAAAAAGACGACGAAAAAAAACACGAGCTTTCTTGTCGAATTTAAATGAATATTTTCAGAAATTTTTCGTATGGATAAAGATGTTTAAAGTTTATAATGATATGCAGGTGAACAGTACATACTTTTGCTTACAATACTCATATACAAGGTTTGTGAGCTTGTTGAAATTGCAACATCTACTTTCCTATACAAACGTAAAAGCAGTTTTGGGTTAGTCGAAAATTTATGGATGAATGAAATTTGCTGAGTACTCTCTTTGAATTGATAGTTGATATAAATCAGTGGCCAGGATATTGCTATAAAAATTATGTTCAAAGTTTGCAGACTCTTTTGCAGTCAGATAAATTGAGTTTTATAATTTGTTACATTTATTACTGTATTTGGCATGTTTGCTGAAAGCGCACTTATATTTACATCAATTTTGTATTTTTTGAACAAAAAAAAACCATTAACTATCCGTATTAATTTATTTATATTGATGATATTTTAAAACTAATGCAGTGGTCCTTACGGTTAGTACTGGTATTATTATTATAACTCGGCTAGTCATGTTATTGATTAATTGATATGTTCAATCAAAAATTATTCTATTTCCCGCGATCTATGAAATTTATGGTCGAAGTGTGCCATAATAAACGTATATCCTTGCATGTGTGATAGTTCAGCTGCTTACTGCAGTAGCGGCATCTACAGATGCAAATTCCGCTACGCTTCTCAAAAAATCTTCAATTTAAGGCGCACATGTGCATAACTGACCTAACTCTTATGACAGGTTAGTAACAAACGATAAAGTGTAGACATACGTTTCTTACGTCATTTAAAGACAATGCTCATTTGACCATAAATTTCATATATTAAGGTGGATATCCATATTTTGATTCATTGTTTTTTTTTATAAATATAGGTTGTATAATATTTTATAAAAGAGAAACAGAGCATTTGTAACAAATTCCAAAATAAAATACTTCAAGACACTAGAGTTTTATATCTTCATTTTAAAGTTAGCGGAAGTATATCTATGTTATGTAGGTAGAATTGTCGAGAATTTAAAATGTTGCAGGGCAAGAAGACGTATTTATTTAGATTAAATGGACAACTGTGGGAGAACATTGTAGAACTAGTATTTCTTATAATTATTAATACATACATACATATAGGTAGTGTATTTTCGTATTATATCTATCTATTTTTTATTTGTTTCCATATTTTCTATCTTACTTCTACAATTTTTTTCCAATACTCTGTGATAGTGTTTTTGAAAGAAAAGCACCCACATATTTTAGAAAATTAAGAGTCTGCAGTCTTACTTTATTGGGCGTCTTTGATGATTCAAACCATAAATATAGGTTTAAAATGTGCGCTGTTGTTGAATGTCAAAAGCGGCTTTAGATTTCCTTCTTGACTTTTTGGGTTTTGAATAAATTATAATATTTTAATAAAGGAAACGAAATCTTTCCACAATTCTATTTACTTTATAGTAATTTTTTCTACAATAAAACTACATATAGTCATGAAATTATTTAATTAGTTGTAAATTGTTGTAATTAGTGATGATGATTTGATTGAATTTTTGTTGATTAATAATATTATTATTTAATGGAGCATCGGTACGGTGAGAGTTGAAGCCATAACTTGTATAGCTAGAAAATATGTATAACATGGCGATATCTTTATATAACGCGGTTGGACAGCTCTCGTATTTCTTGTATCAGTACTAAGAAACACCCTGCTGGTCTGCAGAGTTATATATTGCAGTGAACGATTGTACCATGTAGTAGGAGTACTAGCTTAGGCGCCCTATCTTTCCATCTATTTCAAGCTATTTATTCTCCTCTCTACATTTCTGTAATACATAAATAATAGTTCATCATCGACGAGTTTTCTATTGGTTTTAAGTGTATAACAAGTATCGATTACATCAATATCAACAGGCTATAAAATTGGCTATAATATTCATTAAATTAAACCGATAAATTCATATTTCATCTAAATGTATGATTAGCATGAGAAATACATAAACAAAAAACTTCTCAAAATGTAGAGAGATATTTGGTTATTCCCGATGCCAACCGGAAGACATATGAAATGATAAATTGTACAATGAATGGGTTTTGGTCCAAGCAGCGCCTTGGAATTTGATTTGCTTTATTTGTTTTGGAAATGAAAACATTTAGTTGTCTTTTTTCGTTCGTTTGCAAGTTAACTTTATCAAATAGAAATTAAAAATCGAACGAAATAGGCATATGTGTACGATTTCATATTGGGTACATAACTATATGAAATGGAATGCGGTGTGTATTCCACACACATAATACCGTGATCGGAATGATTTGTAGTCAGCCCAAAGTATAATAAAAAAGATAAAGCACAAATTTAGATAATGCATATTTCACAGACACATAAATCAAAAGATGTGCCTCGACTAGCGATTTCGCATATAAGAATTGAGGTGTGGCCTCAAAATGTTGCATCTTTCAAAAGAACGTTAGTTTTCCGTTCTAGATGCGTATTTTCACCACCTAAATGTTAACATATCCACCAATAATGCAGCAATTATTGTATAACGATTATTGGTGCGTATATGGAATCGTTTCCCTCGTCTCGGTTTTTATCGGTTTGTTGTAGGCAAATTTTTAATTATGTCCTGAAAATTGGAGTTTTTTTTCCGCGTTTCATTTAGCCTCCACCCTATGCGGCTAAAACGAAAACACAAGTAGACTTATTAAATTTGCATTTGGTTGAATTTGTGTTCCAAATGAAGTCAGTTAATCATGTTGCCGCTCGGCGGCGTGCGGGCGAATTGCAGACACAAAGCCAGTTCAGTTTTCTATGTTACCCACTCAGTAGCACCAGCAGTAAATTATTGCATATTATTAATCTCTTTACTGCAGTATTAGTTACGTTAATTATGACTCCGCCATATTTGAGAAAGAGTAGTAGTCTCGAATAAAGGCAGAACAAGATCGAATCGTATCGAGTAATCCTCGATAACTCCCCAAGCTCCAATCTCCACCTCTTCTCGGCTTTCTCTCTTTTCAGAATTATTAATAATGGACACATTGAAAACTGAATGAGTTATGAAAATGTGTTGTCTTGTAATCACACACCTGTAATGTAGTTATCAGAATTAATTTCAACAACAAATTGCCATTTCGATATAACGGATGGGTTGTTAAAAGCCTAATAACACGCGTTTTAACATATATCGTAATTCAATTAACTGAGAAATATTAAGAGCATTTTGTTATAAATTCATTTAATTCAAAAGTACACAAAGAATTATTGATATATTGGTTCACAAATGCAACTGAAAGCAATAATTAGATACATGTTTGTTGTTGTTAGGTTTTTTTTTCTTAAGTGGTATTTGTGAATTAAGGGTGTATCAAGAATTCTTTTATGTGTGATCCATTAGTGGTAGATCATGTAATAAATCTAACAAGACAAACGCCGTCCCTTTACAAAAGCGAGAATCTTTTTGCTGTCCGAAATTCAATTAGAGCAAGTTACCTGCAGCCCGCCCGTTTCGCAAGAGAGGGCGTCAATCTGTGGTAATGCGTGCCGGACATGCGACCCTACCATATTGTTGGGGGTAGTTTATTTCCTGTATAATAGATTATCGTCTCATTCTTTGATTCAACAAAGAGTTTTAATAAAACGTTGATATTACAATTTACCGAAAGGGGGTAGATTGTATTGTTAAAGGTAGTTTTTCTTTTTTTTTAACTATCATACTTGCGGTTGAATGACAGTATGATGCCTAGAACGAATCTTGTACTCTTTTGTTTTGCGTTATAAATAGGGAATGCACGATGTGTACGCTAGCCGACATATCTTATTGTAATTTTATAGAGGGTTGATACATTTTAAAATGTGCTGAGTGCGCAAAGAATGAGCAATGTGACGTTCGCCGCCATGCTGTCGCACCCTTTCCACTTACGCGACCCGCATACACATCGCATCCGTCCCTTATCTCTCTCTTCAAACTCAATAAATAGGAAAAACTGCACAACTCCTTTATCCATCTCTCAAGTTTTCCATCCAACTTTTTCATTTTCCGATCAGATTTGCGCCTTTCGAGGCGAGACAGGAAGCTGAAAATGTTTCCACGTGACTACTTGAATCGTACACGTATAGTAGTATGTGTGCGTGTATGTGTAGGTATATTATACATTTGGCAGTTGGTAAAGTTTAGTTTATTTTTATTTTATTTTCAAATTTTTCTTGTACGGTATTGATCATTTGATTGCAGTCGCAGAAAGTTTTTGTACTGCATCTATTTTGTAAAGCTTGTTAACCGCTAGATTAGTAAACGCGCACAGTTTCATCAAATCCCAATGAGATCCGCTACCTTCCAAGCCTAGGATAAATTGGGGGATTGTTCCGGCTTACAGTTGAGTAATGCCGCGTCGGCTCGCGTTTGCAGCTCGATATATCTACCAGCGCTTCCATTCTATATTTAATTCTGGATTTATATTTGCCCATACATCCTCGAAATTTGATGCATTATTATACCTTGAAATATAATTTCGAGAACACGATAAATTCTAGAGAGTTTTGGGTAGTAGTGCTGGGGTGCGATAAGAAGCGACGGATTGTAACCCGCCGGCAAGGATCACAAAACAAATAGATCAAGATTGGAACCAACCCAGTTGAGTTCTGCTGGCCTTTGCATGCTTTCCGTCTCTCGGCATAAGCACAAATTTTCCTCTTTCTATCCAAGACAGGAAAGCCGGATGTTGATGCGACAATCGAGCAAAACATACGAGAATTGATAACGTTTCACTAACAAATTTCCGACTTGAGCAACTACCCTAGGACTATTGCAAATGGAGCAAAAGATGTCCTTGTTGGATTTGTTGTTTACAGGTAGATCTGAAGATGTTAAAGAAAACTTCCACATAATCCAACCTATATGTAGATATGTGGGAAACATAACAAAAGTTGTTGTTTTTCAGTATTATGTATGTGCCGGATTTTTATTATTTTTGGTTGAAATTGTTAATTTGCATTTTCGATTACTGTATGTATTATTGTGTTCATCACTATTTAGGGAATTTATGATCAATGTTCAATGTATCTATAGTAATATAAATCGAGATATTAACCGCATTGGTTTGTATTCCTGTATGGCGTCACGATTTTTGTCAATTCCCACAATTTTCCGTGGGGTGCAGCTTCACTATAGACTATCGCATTATCTCTCTATAGTAATTAACTGGTTCGTGCACTTGTCTTGAACGTATGTGAAATCACAGCGTTGGCGGCCTCCAATTGAATGAAATCTTTAATCAAGATTCCCTACGTAACATCTCAATAATGTCGTGTGTATTTGCTGAAAGTTGCATCAGTAAGCCACATGCTAGCTTTCTTGTGTGCACCTAGGATACATGGTTAGATAAGGACAATTCATGGTTTATGTGCCCCGACTGGATTTTTAAGATTGCCAACGTCGCGGAGGTAGTCGATCGGCTCTGACGATAAAACAGCTCAACGTATTTACTTATAGAGTTGTGCATCAAACGCGATTGTAAATAATTAACTTGTGTATCTTTATCCCATATCATGTCAAAATGCACTCTCAGATCGTCACTCAGAAGCTGTTCTTATACAACATTGCCGATTTGTTGTCATCGAATCATGCCAGCAGGTGAACTTGATCATTATCATGGTAATATGGGGGGTATAGCAACTTCATTAAAGTGAAATATCACCCACATATTAACAACTAGACTATAAAAATTTATTCTAATACATACAAACAGAAATGTAAATAATGCTCATTATTTTGATGTTGTTCAATTGACGATCCATCTAAATAGTAGCTAGTTGGAAAAAGAATAAGGTCTAATCACACATTACTCACGTTTCTTTTATTGATCCTTGTGTTGATCTCTAATTTAGATGACCGTTGTAGTTTGTGATTATTTCTTCCGTTTTGTTGTTATCGCGGAAGAAAGGCGGCTCTGTGTGGCACGAGCGGCCTAATAAAAAATCGACGGGAGTAGCTTTGAAGCTAATTGAGAATTTGTATGTGTTGTATCCCTCTTAGCGGGCTTGCAAAATTTATGTCTTTAGCAACTTGCTTTATGGCTATTTTGTAGAACTCGTTTTGCGGCCGCAAGATGTCTCTATCGTCTAGAGGATAGCTTTATGGTTATTTCATAGCAATTAAGATTAGTCGGTTGTAATTCCAGTTTTTGTACGATCGCGAATCTGCAACAGATGGTGTTTGACTTATTATCTATTTCGTTTAATTATGCTTGATATTAGAATAGAAGTTTGTTCATTCCTTTTTTTTGTGATTTTTTCTACCACCAGTAATTTTAAATAAATTATGAATTCTTCGTCTTTACAGCAAGTGTGAATATAAATGTTTGTCTGTTAACTAAATAACTTGAATAGACCTATATGCTATTACCTTAGTAAATTGTTCGGGCATACCAAGCTAACATGAAATTAAACTCGCCTAAAAGAGAGCCAATTAGAAGTGGCAAGATAGAAGATTTATCACCATAGCAACGAGTTAGCTGTCTCCCGGTGAAGGATTGCCGGTCACATGGTTGCCTAGGGCTGCAACAACCGACCATAGGGAAGCAGGCAGACCTTTATAAGTAGCGGGGGAGAATCGAATACAGATTGCCTTAACTGATAAAAGTGCTTTAAAATTCGTAGAATAGACGAAAAAAAAAGGAGACAGAGAGACAAGGAGCAGGCACATAGTCCTTTCTCGTTAAATGCAATAGGGATGGTCGTGGTGGTAAAAGTTGACTTGAGGAGGGCAGAGATGGAAAGATAAAGTAGAACTGTGAAACGATGAACTTATTGGATGTTAGTCGCTATCGTAGAAAAATGAAGTGTAAATTTATTTTTGGGATAGATTAACGTATCCAAAACAGGAAGATAGATGGATATTGTTATTTGTTTCGTCTGGAAACTACTAACGGAAGAAAAAAATCGCAATTTATAGAAGTGGAACGAATAAAAATACGTAATTATAAAATATGGAAAATTTGAAAACGAACGATTGGTTCGAATGTATATTTTCCAGAACAGTGAATAGACGGGAAATGGAGTTGCAACCCCTCAAAAGCCTCCCGAAAACGTAGAATTTATGTATTTATTTAAATAGAAGTGCTAATCCTAAGATTCCGGAAGTACTGATTCAGTTTAGTGACAAAAGTTAGCTTACAAAATAAAAATCATTACAAAATAAATATCATTTTTTTCAATAAGCAACCAGGACGAAAGCACAATCAATCTTTATTCAGTTCATATTGAATAGTTTTCACATCAATTATTTTGTTGTTTATGTTATAGATGTTACAACAAGTTTTTCAGATAGCCGCAAGTTTTATACGAACAGGAAGAGTTTATTTTAGAATTGATGGGAAGGAATTGCATCAATTCAAGTAGTTTCTTTATGCCCGGGAAAGTTGTATTTCTCTCTTGAGGCGTTCTTTTTCTCTTTCGTTATAAAATATTATTTGAAAAAATAATCATAAGAAAAAAAAATAACTTTATGTTCTATTGTTATTTGTATCGAAGATGGGGGCACACGTACGGTTTATGTAAAACTGTACGTGCATTTATTTTTATCACCGATGCATCGAAACATTATGTATCTGGTAAAAGGATCGAAATAATAAGGATGTCGACAAAAGGCGAAAATCATACGTGGTGTGCAATTTGCCTGCGGGTGGCGCTCAACAAATATTATGCGTTGTGAATTGGAAATAAATCTTCCGGTGGTGATCATCATTACCATTCCTTGACCTAAGACAATATGTGTGTTGGTAGAATTTTGAAAAGTTTCTTTTTTCTAAATTTCTTTGTTGTACACAAATATTATATTGTTTTCAATTATTCATTGATGTATTTTTGAATAATTGCATTTTATGAGATTCAACCCATCATAATATTGATTTCTGGACTGTTTTTCTGGTCATTTCTATCAAAAACGATGAATTATAGGGCCAGAATTCTGGCTGGTTGGTGGAAAAAGACCATAGGTCGCATGTGGCACTATGAACTGTCAGTGGTCAGTGCATTGTGTATATCAGATTGTGTTAAATGTTTTATGATCATATTGTTTCGTGTAAATATTTTACTGTACTGGAACATTTATTATGAGAATATGTGCAATGTATGTTTATAACTATAGACCTATAATACACGGTGTTATGGTTATCGAACCGATTTTCGATTTACAGACTTTGGAAAATAATAATCAAGGAATAATAATAATAATAATAGTGGGTAGCTTAAGGGAAAGCTCTTTATGATTCAAGGTAATGTCTGTAAAAATATTGATATGCTCACTATATTTTTTTATAATCTTCGTATGATGTATGTATAGCCACTGCACAATTATTCACGTTCCAGCAAAAGTTAATAATTTATCAGTATAGATATTAATCATCTATTTGGCAGGCACCTTAATGTATCAAATCACGGTATAATTGATTTATCGTTGGTCGGTAGCATAGGCAATTGATTTGCATTAACAATGTGTAAACTTGTTCAGAATCTCATATTTCAATAGATTGCGTGGCTGGAAGTATTTACTAAGATTTATTATTAAATTCCATAGAGAAAATTTCCCATAAAATGATTAGCATTTTCTAAAATTAATTGAAAACAATATCTTTATAGGTTTCTTCTTTTTCAGTTGATTAGATGTTAAATCGGCGACAAAAACTTGATGCGGTTAGAAACAAACGGAACGAAAAAAAAACACGTTAATTTTGATATAAAATGTGAGGGTGAAAGCGGAGATGAATATCTGCAAATAAAGCACTTTAATTTTAAATAACAAGTGTAAATGACATCCTGCTAATTATGGTTTATCTTTTGCGCTCCCCTCTCGTTAATCTTCATATAGTTGAAAATTTCATGAACACTGTTGAGATATTTCTGTTTTTTTTTGGGTCTGTATTTTCAGCATTCGTTAATTTCTACAAAACGACAGTATTTTTTTCTTGTTATCATATAGATATAAATTCTGGAATATGATGAGACAGGAAATCGATTTGACGTTCCATTTTGTGTGTGCCTGTGTTTTTCTTTCTATCTTCCTATATATTTATATCATGTTTCAATTGGTTGTCGAATTTCGATAAGGGCGAAAGAAACGAAAAAGAGAACACGTCCGGAAAACTAGAAAAAGGTCAAGAAAAGTTTGATGCCAAACAAATTTCATGCACAACAAAAGTGATTTAACGATTACGGTCGATAAATCTTGAAAGTGTTCGAAAATATTTCCTGCACAATAAAAACCTGCATTTTTCGATACGATGATTTCGCTCTGTGTATTCCAACAGATACAAGAACGCATCACAGATATTTTATACTATATGTATACTATATCTATACACGCACACGCCCCATTTATATTTGAAAGTTTTATTTCAGAAATATTGCCGTACTACTACTTGTCAGGAAAATAAAACAAAAGTCGATAAATTATTGATGGACCTCTGTGAGGTTGCTGCCGCCATCCGCCTACTAAACCAACTCCTGCAATGATGATGGAACATATTCGTGTGTAAAATTCAGTAACTCTATTTATCAAAATCGGGTTGCACTCACTACCATTCTGTGTGGGTGTTTTTATTTTTTCTTAAATGGTACTTTCAAGTAGTGATTTTAAAAATGATAAAACTGAACAAATTCACAACTGGATGAGATTGCTGTTTTTTGCCTAGTATCTCTATCGTCCTGTATGGGTCTCAGCCAACGATTGTCTAAACAAAAACGAAAAGATCGTATAAAAATCTATGTCTTGCGAATGTATTCTTAGAATAAATTTTATTTGCGATTTACAGTGCAGACGATACAGGCTGTAATAAATCAGCGTTTATAAATTTATCTGGGTTCTATTCTTCTTGACCCGCTTCACTTAGTTGGCTCTGGTCGTATCTCAAAGACTGTGTCTGAGGATATTTATCCTGACATATAATATGCTGCTGCTGTATGAAATTTGTCGCACCATTAAACACTCATGCATGTTGGTTGGTTTGTTTGAGGTTTCTCTCAATATGTTCTTTCGCTTTATAAAATTTTGATAATACTGGATATGTAAGACGTTTTGATAACTTTTTTCTAAATTTGTATGTTCGCGAAACGATTAAAGCAGTTAATATTTCAAGTTTCTTTGGTTAAACATCCTATGACAAATCATAAATTGCCAAAAGTAACATTGGTAGAAGAATATAAGGAGTGGTATTGTCGAAAGAAAAAAAAATATCTATATGCATATTTCAGTAGCTATCTAGCAAATTCCTTCATTTTTTTGGGTTGTTAATTAATATCACAAAATTACTAAAAGTGACATAATAAATTACTAATTCTGACCAATAGACGTAGTAGAGCTAGTCGTCGCATTAATATTCTAATATTTTTTTCCCCTTACAGACTTAATAAGTTGATTAGCAGAAATTCTACGATTTTATTCCTATAAAATAAATGTCACACAGACTTGCCTAATGTTTTAATTAGAAAATATGTAGATGTCTGATTAACTAAAGAATGATTTTTCCAGTTTCGGATGAGCTAAGACATGTTTTAAAATGTGATGTAACATGTCTTGATTAATAATCTCATAACTGGAGAGACCACACTGTACATATAAATTATTATTGATGCTAACAACGATATTTTTAACAGTTTCTTGAACGGAAACAAGCCACACTGAGTTTTTTTTTAGTTTAACTGTTTGGTCTCGTTTTTTAATGTTAAAATTTTGAATACCTAATATTTTTATCTGATGTAAACCATAAATACGCACTTCTTTGATGATTTTTTTTTTTGTTTATTGTCGATTCCCATTATAGAGCAGGATTTTTCATTTTTAAAGCCGAATTCACAAGAACGATAGTGTCGTACGACAATATTGCAATCTCCCTCAACGTTACCGGTCGTGTCGTCCAAAATTCGACGACAACCAATCAGATGCCAGAAACTCCAGTCGGCCAATTAGAATTCGTTTGGGCGACTGGAGCTTCTGACTTTTGATTGGTTGTAGTCCGATTTTGGACGACACTAAAGAATCGTCTATGCGTATCCGACCAACTCCGTTATGAGCTAATGAGCGGTCCCTCTTACAGCGTGTTGTACTTAACCCTTGTTAAATTGCCTCTTAGTATTAGATTTATCCTTTTACATTCATACGTTTGTGTTGTCACCTCTTCCTCTCAACTATGTTACTTGTGTAAGTTAAGTTTGAGTGGACACAGGCCGATTGTCTTCAAAGCTTGAGGCTTGCTTAGTCTAAGTCCTAGAATACTGAATTCTTCCAATCTTGAAATCATTGTAAATTTGCATGATAATAGTAATAATAATAATAATAATAATAGATAATATTCTTGAATTGGCTATAACGAAATTAATTATTGAAATTATTACAGAGTCCTGACACGGCAATGCCTCAGGCCTTTGTTGACCAGGGAAGTTGTGTGTCGCCAACCTCTGCCGGACTACTACCTACCTACATCACTAAATCGGACCTCTTGACTCTGCGCCAAAAATGGACCCAACACACACTCACATACACCCCATCGTATGAACATGTGTATACTTTTTTAGTGGCTAGTGTCAAGTAATTTAATTATTATTAATTAATCCAAAGTAATTAATGTTGTTTAAAACAGTGCCCATATACAATTATTTCTTTTTGGAACCATGTATTATTAATTACAACAATAATAATCATTGTAAAAAAATATATAATATATTTAGAAAGAATAAGAGAAAGAAAGAATGGATTATGATCTAATTCCGCAAATACGTAATTGGTTATATGTGCCATAATTCAACAACAAACAACAAACAAACAAAAAAAAAGGTTAACGATATACGTAAATTATAATCCTAGTAGATGTAAGATCTAAATTATATAAAGTATAAGTGACTGAGTATATTTTTCTTTTTTGTTATTTCATTCATATTCTGATAGATGTTCAATTCTTGTAAATAAATTAGTCTCCGTGGTCTCACAAAGATCACAAAAATATTAATAATTAATAGAATTTCAGAATACTTTTTAGAATGTTATATAGCAATATTTTTGTGATCTCATTTCTTTTTTAAAAATTGTCCATTTATTCGTGACCTTATTTGTGTTTTTTTTTGTGTAAATTTCTTGTCTGTTTTGCGGTAAATCCCGACGATCTCTATAATTTTTTGTGCTTGTTTTGTCTTATTCATACAATATAAGAATTACTTACAGTAATTGTTTAAATGATACTTACGTAAAATTTATCGGATGGCTGATGCAATTTATTGATGTTGTGGAATAGTACGTTGACTTGATTATATGCCCAGTCACATTGGAACTATAAAATAGTGGTCAAAGTTTTTTTATGTAAATAACTATTATTAAGAGAATTATATTAATTTTGGCAAAATTTCTCCCATTTTTTTTTTGTTTTTGATCGTTTAGAGCACCGCTTGTGTACTAATTTTCCAAAATATTGGTCCTGATTTGTAAAATATACTGTAAATATATTTGAGAAAAAAAAGGAAGAACAAAGAAGAAACCTCCTGTTCAAGAATTTAAACATTTGTGCGTATTGTACCTAAAAGAAAAATAGCTTAAGTAAATCGTTATGTGCATATATTTTGTGAAAAGTTTGCAATGTTTATTTTCAAATTTATTTGAAACGAAAGTACAATAAAAGTATACGTAAATATTAAAATAACATTAAAATATTGATAGACTACAGAGGAACTCTGTACCTTGCATTTTTGCAAAGCCAGTGTGTTTGGGCTGAAATTGAATTACATTTTCTTATACTCTCTTCAAAACTTTGTACATAGAAATTGTAAAATTCTCCTAGGATATAAGGATAAAATGTATACTATTCGTCTAGAATATTGTTTGTTTTTTTTTCGTTTTTTTTTTAAATATATTAGACTTTTTGTTGCTTATTTGTTGCTCAAATTTTAATTTTTCATGTAATATAAGCTCTCCTTCACTACTCTGTCGTCTCTGTGTGACTGTAATTTATTTTAATAAAAGTCATGTTCTGAACTAGTAATTTTTGTGTAATCCAACCTTGAATTTTGATTATATTTTTATATTTGCGCCATAAATTTCATCATAATATAACAACAAAAAAATTGCCTGAAGTATTTTGATAGTTCTTTTGTCATATACCTATAATCGTATATTTCTTCTATTTTTCTTTTAAATTATTAATACAATATATGGTCTACCGGAAATTGATCAATATCTTCTATCCGGAAGTATCCAGGAAAAGCAATCAGCTTCACTAAATAATAATTTTCAGCGAGGTGCATGCTGAAGCCGAACATATATTAGAGCTGCAATGAATCACAGTTTCAGTTAAATCCACCTTGATGAATGTTTTTGGCTTCATGCCTGTATAAATCCTCAATGCATACCAATGAAGTACGCTCTATTTCGATTTAAGTGGCGACACACAAATATATTCCATCTCTTTTTATTTTATATAAATTCTCAAATGGAACGTAAAAAAAAATTTCAGTGTTTACACGATCAATTTCAACAACAACTTATACACCAAAATTATTTGTACAATAATTCTAATTTTGATGGAAATGTTGTGTAAAGTTCTATTTTCCAATAGATAGCAGTTTTTTTTGCCTAATGTATGTGTGTTGTTTTATACTGTGAGTCAACTCGCACACAACAGTGAACGCCTAAAAATATGGCCACGTTTCGGAAAACGCATGAGCATGCATGCAACACCTGGTAGCACCATCCTTCATCGCTGTCAGGCGGCTGATTGCCTCATACCGCAAATCTACCCCTACACATTGAAGGGATGGCGGTGGTGGTACCCACCCTCTCAATCTCTCACAGAGCTCCTAACCCACCTACGCCCCAACTAAATTCGTATACGTTCGTTTCAGAGTTTAATCCTTCTGGATTATTACAACCTGCATCCAATTTGATAGAGCATCGTCCCTTGTTTCGTTGAACAAAAGCCCCCTCACACAGCTAGATACCATTTTCTTAGCCTTTTTAATTTGAACACTTTTTCAATTCGTATTTGGGAGTTTCAATTTGTTTATTTTGTCTCTGCACTTTCGTTAATGGACTATTCGGCTACAAGAAATGCATTTTTCTTTCTTAAATAATACCCCAATACCCCCAATACCCCAATTGAGTTTTAAAAATTTAACTAATAAATACCTACTGATTGTGAGTAATTCAATTATCAGTTCAATTTGCATGTGCATTGATAACAACAATATTATGATCAATGACTATTATTATTATTATTATTACATTTTGTGAAATTTATTTGAATAGTTGGGAGATATTCACGATTTCATTTATGGGCAATATGCATATTCATCATAGTTTCTGAGATGGTCGATGAGTTTGAGGATGTGGCTCACGCATGCAGCTACGTGTGCAGGTCCTCTCTTCACCATACCTAACAACTACCCCCATCCCTTGCTGCTAACTCCATCCCAGTACGTGACTCTGCATAGACAATGAGCACGCACCCTGAAAAATGTCAATTTGTTCTTCATTAATACAGGAATATTAGTTCTGACAACATCGTAAGTTCACTAAATTTTGTAATGAGATTTCAAGATATCGCTTTCTGTTTGAATTATTAATATTTGTTGAAAATTTGTTATGAATAATTGAATATTAGAAATATTAATGAATAAATAGTGCTTTTTATATTTAAGGCTCCCCCATACAAATATGTGTATAAGTTAATCTTCCACTATTGTTTTAGAGGTGTTTTAATCCCACCAACTGTAAACATTCTCGGTTTGGTTTGTATTGTTGTTTTTCCGTCTGTTTTCGGAAATGTGCTATTTTAACGGTGTATTTTCATCTATTGTTAGTAGGTAGTGGAAAATTAAAATCGGAGATTTTATGTAATTTTGTACAGAGATCGATGGACACGCACTATCATTAAACACAAATCGCATGATGCATGATCATCAAAATAAAATAACTGTTTTTAGATTGGATTCTCACGAAACCAGCGAAATGTACACACATACATATATGTATACCTACCAAAATTGTAGTTCATTGTAGTTTTTTAACGGCGCCCTCCAAAGGAAGTTTAGATTGTATGTCACACTCAGATCTCAGATACGGCAATGGCTATCGATAAACAATTTTCAGATGCCCTCTCATAGGATGCCTCTAGAAAGTTTGATAGGTGTCCAAGTGAGGTATTTACGATTGCAGATATCCTTGAGTTTGTGTTGGAAGATTAGGCTTTTAGGTGTAAATTTGTAAATTTGGAAATAAAAACTCCCATTGAAATCGCATTCGACTACCGAATTGTTGTTGTTGTTGTTGTTGTTGTTTGCGTTTTTTTTTAGTTTTGAATCAGTATAGTGATATTTTCTAATTTAGAATTTACAGAAAGAGAAACCAATAAGGACATAGTACGATCACGCAGTACAGTAAGACATTGATGAAGAGAAATGGTGGAGTCGCCGGATAGCTGGATAGCGTGCACATCAGGGTAGCAGTGATAAATGTCTCGCGTGGTCTAGCTTGAATACTTAATGTTTGATTGCTACACGACATACTATGGACAATTTAACAATCTAATAGAGATATATTGATACATTCTGTACAAATTCGGTCAAGAAAAATAAATATTTTACGTTTATGTGAAAACTCCATCCAGAAACAGCCTACTTGTAAACTCTCCAAATATTCACTTATTTTATAGATGTTATCAGCAATGTGAGAAATTAAGCAATCCACGGACTAGTCAATGTGCAAAGCCCTCGTCACGTCCCTCAATGTGTTGATACTTCTAATGGAGCAGTTTTTTAATTACTCCTGATTATACACCCAACACCCCTTGGATCCCAAAAGGTAGTAACGTTCCGCAGATTGCCTGATTCCTCACACGGTCAGTAACATGCACATTTATATACTTGACATTCAAATGTATACAGTCAGTTGTACTGGGTGTGAAATGGAAGGGGGTAGTTTTGATAATTTTCTAGAGTGGTTTCTGTTGTTAATTTTTCTAGGACAACCCAAAAAAAAATATGTTGTAACTCAGCTTACTGAAATGACACGTAAGAAGCATTTGTGAATCCAGTTTTACACAACAAAGATAATAATGTTGTCTAGTTTGAATCCCAGGGCACAACGTCGTTATACAACAACAGCAACAGCAACAACAGCAGCAGGAACCCAAGAATGTCGTCGTCTGAGCGCATTCCATCAAATGTAGCTTCCTAGTCGCATTACGGAACTTGCGAAATATGCCAACGCCTTCCAGGAATTTACTGTTTTACGACTAATGTAATAAATATTTCATTTTGGTTATTTCATCAGGTTGGTTTATGTTGTTGGGTTTGTGTTATATTAACGCAATATAGTATAAAAGATAAAAAAAACTAAATAAATGGCGACCATAAATATAATTATTAAGCTTTTGGTTCATATAGGTATATAGAGACAACAATTTCACAAAAGTAGATGGTCTAGTATTAATTTCAATAGAATAAATTGCCCGTTTATATGTACGAATCAGAATCAGGACTACTAGTACTGGTTGAACTTTGATACTCTTAAATCAGGCAGCGTTTTGTCCAAGAGAAAATTAAGGTGAACATTTCTCTTGCCTGTCGACAGTTGAATTGGTCCACTTGTGATATAGTACTTTTTCCAATTCAATGCATTACTACTATACGAGATACTCAAATAAAGAAAATTGTTATTGATCATTCAAAAATAATTTATAAATCCATTTATAAAAATAAGCTCATCTATCTACTCAACTACAGATTTTCTTCAATCTAACAACAAATTCCTGTATAATGAATTATTCAGAATTATGCAGTACAGGAAACGTGTCAAATGAACCAAACTGAAATGTACACCTGTGTCTTTCTATTCCCATCAGGTAACCTATTAGAAGAGGAGGAATTATCAGGAAATCAAGAAATATTTAAATTATCATAAAATAATTAAAACTAGTGGCGTTATTTTCGTTTTAAGTAAGACCTCTGGTAGAAGATCTAAATTTCAAGGGGGTAGAGAAGTTCCAGAGAGACATAAGAGAGATGACGGCGAGCGAAATCGTTTGCTGAATATCAAACAGTCCCCTTTTTGATATAAACCGAGCATCGTGGTCTCGATAGAATTTATTGGATCACTGTAAAAATTCTTATGATCATTCATATTTGCATGAATTCAACCTTTGAATAGGTGGTATACTAAACTAAAAAATTGTAATGTTGTTATAGGCGGTAATGTCTTCAAAATGAACTAAATATTGTTTGAGACATCTAACAATAAATGTCATTAATAATCAATTCACGTAGAAGTTATTTCTAATTTATTTTATAAGTTACATACTTTGTCGATGTCTTCTTGAGTTTTCGAGTGGGATAATACTTTTAAAGTTTATAAAATTTTATTCAGTTTGATTGTTACTTTCGTGGGAAATACTGTTGTTAGTTAATCGTGAGATTATTTTTAGTTTTTTTTATTAATGAACTCCCTTCATATAGGTATACGTGTGAGTGTTCAACAATTGTTTCCATTAATTCACTCAAATGCATTCTAATTAGTGTTTTAATTTAATGTCATTGGTGTTGTTGTTAAACACGTAAAACTAATTATTTTTGATTTCTGAATGTCTCGTTTCAGTGGGTTATAATTAAAGAATAAGCTTTGGTATATTTTTATAATGCGTCAGTTTCCTGAACCATGGTTAGGTTATATAAAAAGCATAAAAGGGATGGTAAAATTGATAGGTGAGAGGCGATCATAAATATTTCATCCCTTTCATAACTATTACATTATCCAGCAATCCATTCGATCGACAGTCGATTGGTCTATAAATCGTTTCAGGGATCTTGAGATAAACAACAATGATCTAAAGTGATATACTAGCTGAGCAATGTTAGAACGAAATGGACTTCGAATACGGGGCAAATGTCATTTCCTTGATCTTTACAATCCTAGTTGCTAGAAAACCACCAAAATTTCAGAAATAAATAAGCGATTACGTTGACCGTCACGTTATATATTTTTTTATAGATTGTCTGTTATTTTTATCGTAAAGTTATTACGGTTTTATTCTTCTATTGCAATACTGTGAATTGCATTTGTAAGAAATACACATACATTGGTTGGTAAATGGACTTTTGTAGCACAAACTACCCCAATGTTGTTGGTACGAAAATAATCAAACGTCTATATTGTCTGTTGGATTAGATTACAATGTTTGATAACGATATAATTTATTTTCTTCTAGAATGCACATTATTCTTGAAAATGTTTATATCTTCATTCGTCGTGTTGACAATAATTCATTTCGAAGTGAGATTACAATTTCCATTCCACTGTTTCTTACAGCAAACTCTAGGAAGACAATAAGAAAAAACAAAAAGAACGGACGGCTCGTGAATTATTGTGTGTAAGATAAACGGGTCCGCTCCAGCTCGAAATGAAGTCTGGCGGGAAATTTATACGCGGCCCTGCTGCAATATCTCCAGTAGAACAGAATTGGACTAGCTCCGAGGAAAATAGGCTACTGCGGGAGACGCATTTTAAATTAGCTTTTTATTGGGGGGTGGCTGTTTAAGGGCTAGAACTTACCAATCTAAATGGTGCCGCATTCTTATTGATGCCAGCAGATATGTAATGTGGCTGGCCACATTTTATTATAACCATGATTTGTCATTGTTGTTGGATTCAACTACTTTATCTAATTTTAAATAAATCAATTCAAATTCCTATTAAATGTAAATGAATTGGTTCCTTTGCTCTTTTCTCTTTTTGATGGATTTATATCGTAAGATTTAGGCTTGTTTGTTGATAAATTTTAAATTTATATGTTTGAAGTTATTGTAGAAAATTGTCACTGGCAGGGTATAGTTGAGAGCAGGTGATGGGATCATAGGCCGACCTCGTAAATCTTGAAGGCCCTGGGCGGAACCAGAACAAGTGCTATCCAGATAACCTCTTTGCTCCACACTCACTCATTCTTGCACTGGACACGTAAAGATCTTGTCACACGTTTAAACCAAAATTCCGTTGAACTTATGCTAGATTTCTCACACTACAACCTGTGCCAAATTTCATTAAATCTTTAGCAACAAATTTCAACTGGCGACCTCAAATTTTCATACCGGAGAAAGTCTAATAATAATGATTTTTATAATATTCCTTCACTGTTTTATATTCTGTTATCAGAATGAATATGAAAGTAGTTTATTGTGTTTTTATGGATTAGTTGAGGGAATACTTACGTGTTAAGGAAAGGGTCCGTTTTTGAAGTGGAATTTTTACTTACCCTTATTTATAGCACAAGGTCAGCATTGGTATTGACACATCTGCGAATTGAGATTTATGTTAAAAACCATTACCGAATACGCATATTCGCCATTAATCATTTGTCAAGTGTGTACCTACCTTTTTATGATTAAAATAAGGAAATATCTAGAGCTTTCAAGGATATGTAAATAAACTTGACGGTTTTGCGTGGTTGGTTGGGTTTCTTTCTAAACGGGGGTGTGCTTATTCATAATATGAATAAATCTGATTTTTGTTATAAAATGTCAGATTTTCTGTGAGTGTGTGTGTGTGTGTATATATGTGTTTCTTTTTTTATAATAGTTCTAGAAACTGCCAGGAGTTTAGCTGTAATAAATAATCATTTGTCACTCAGATCTAGAACGCACAATAACCTACCGAATCCCCGATATATCATAAATTCCCGTAAAGCTGCGAGATGTAATATGAGTTGTATTTCTCTTTCTCTTCTCTCCTTTCACCAATGTCCACTGGAGAAGATATTGGTTTTTTGCCATTTTCTGTCCACTGCTGTGTGCCTGCTGGTGCCATCTTGAGTACTGCAGTCTGCAGCAATTCATCATTCTCGTTACTCAATATATTCTTGCATCGTCAGATATCCAAAAACTTCTACCTACTATGACGTTATCTTTGCGTCGGCAAAATATTTATTAAAAATTCCAAAATATTATATTTGATATGGTAGTGCCGCTTGCTTTCGAATTATTTATGAATTAAGTCGTATACACCTATAAATTTCGCATGTATTTGGAAATTGTAACCGGGAGTTTGTTGGGGAATGCATTAATTTAATGATTTACGATATCGCTTTTTCTTCCTTGTCGTCCCAAAAACTTTCGAGTGGAACAGCCCAACCTTATTGAAAATAGACCAGTAAACAAATATGGTAATTTTGTTGAATAGTTGTAGAAGAGTGGAAAGCGACCATAGTCCGGGGGTTTTGAAGCTCAGCACTCGCGAGCCCGCCATTCGGCAGCCATAAATCATGGGTTACCACATTGTAGCCCGGTAAATCATGCGGGGCTGTCGGGTGCGGGGCGGGAGGCCCAGCGTGAAATGAAACCCATTCATCTCTGTCATGCCATAGCCTCTCTCTTGCCCTAGCTCCTTTGCCTGTTCCTACTCTTCCACGTTCAATAAAATAATAAAAATTCATTTAATGAACATCCATATACACATTAAACAATAAAGAGAAATCAAAATTATTAAATGAAAATATAAAACTGTCATGCAACATAATTGTATTTTTATTGGAAAATTAAGAGAAATAGTTGAAGAATACAATCATGTGTGGGTGTGTAATTTAGATAATATGGGTGTGTAAGGCTGTTGCGTTTGAAAACTCCTTGAGTGCTTCAGAAAACAATAAATTGTGCATAAAATTCTACATACTTCGCAAATAAAGCTTGCATGAGTTAATGGTGTAGGCATGATCGATAGATTATTTTCAAATTTCTCACATTCTCGAGCTTCTAAGGATCATAAAGTTATTCAGGTTGTTATCACCAATGATAATTTCCCACATTAAAAATTGCTTATCAAAAGAGTTATTATTAACTATTTATCATTATTAGTCCTGACGTTTCATTTCTTATTATCCTGTATTATTGAGATTTATTCTAAACTTATTGTTAGTTGTTTTCATATTATTTTATCGTTTTGTTTGAGATGAAAGCGTTGAAATTACGGTAAAATATTCTTGAGCATTGATGCACGTGAATAATATGGACCCCAACAACACACATACTTCGATTTGGAAGTATTAATGCGCAGCCACGACGGAGACGATATCCAAGCGGCCATGATTCAAAGTGAACGATGTTCGGACTTAGCCCAAGTTTGTGCAACTTCGAGCCCTTGCGCTAAAGAAAGAAGGATTTATGAGAGGAGATTTTTTTTTCTTATTCGAGAAGCCCGCTTGCTTCCTTCCTTCCATACATCGATTTGTCTTCTTTTTGTCGTTTAGCATTAATAATGATTTATATGATAGGACTAAGGACACGATCATCTGTACTGCTTGATCAAAATTTTATAAGATCTTGAATTGGTTAGAAAAATATGCCTTGTTAAAAAAAGAATAACATACTTTTCTTAACTAATATATTAGCATTTTTAACTAATTAATACTGAATTATGGTCAGGATTTACTATGAGCTGATTAGATAGTTGAGAATTGGAGGCACCTTTTTTTGTTAAATTTATAACAGTAGTGTGTTACATAATTGTGAAACAAGTTTGTATTAAATTATGCTTTCTGTAGTATTATCATAATAAATTTGAAATTCGTTAAGAACTGCTTTTAGCTATTTGATGTTCGATGTAGGTATACGATTTTCTCGCAACTTGAATTTGTAATTGTTTCACATGTTCCGCACGTTTGACAATACAGCCTTGTTCCTTTTAACCCTGAAGGGTGAAGAACAAAGGAAGTGGTTGTGATAATACTGTCGATGTCATTTCACTTTGAATCTTGTGTTAACTCTCATTTTGAATAAATATGAGTTCTATAAAAATAATCCAAATAAAATCGTAAAATTTAAGCTGATTTTAACACATAATTCTTCTTTTTAGAATTAGGGAAGAGAACATACAGAGACTATGCTTGGATAAAGCGATATTTAACTGAAACACATAAAATCAAATCACTCGTCTTTACGGCACCATAACAGCCCTCTTCTGTAACCTAAGATTTCAACCTCGGAAGCTCGCGTGCGCCTCTAGTTTATGAAGTACTAAACTCGATTCTTGGGATGGTCTAGAGTGAAATAGAATTTTAGATAATTTCCTTTATACAGACAAGGAACGAGATATAGTTCCCACAGGCACGAAGCTCTCTGGTGAGGCACAACAAGTGTGCCCTTAACATAACTGTTACTATAAACATAATTTGAGCGTGAACATTTTTATTTCATGGTAGATTCCTTAAAGTTGCTCAAATATTGAACAAAACTGGACGATTCAATTATACCCGTTCACATATCATATAGGTATACTAATATTATTATCATTATTATTGAACCGTCATCAATAATATTGGGTGATTAAAATTAGGGGTTTTATGTCTTGTTTCAATAAAATATTGTTAGGTAAGTAAAAATCCATTGGTTATTCGAAACAGATCAAGATAATCGTCAATCGTTAAAATGTAAGTTAGTAGGCAAGCATTATTACCAGATAAATTACTGTTGCCCCGTGGCATTCGGCACACTATTTAAATACCTAATGGTTTCCACCCAGTGGTAATTGCCTTAAAAGATGTAGATGGGCTTGTAGTCCGCCACCCTTATTGTTATCGACGTAAATTTTAAGTTAACGAAAAAGATTTCTATAAGTATCTGGACTAGTAAAAATTTTATAACTGCAAACTGAATTGTTCCAAAGACATTTTTACTAATTGTTCACTTTGATATTAGTAGTAGAGAGAAACCTAATTTTTACCCTATGTAGGTAGGGAGAGAAATCAATAACACCGCGATACTTTAAGCTGTATTTATGGACGTATTTAAACTACATAGTTGTGGAGTTTTTTTCCAAAAAAACTTCTATAAGTTGAACGAGATTTATGATTGTTTTATCTGTTTGCAATAGAAAATGAGCCAACCTTCTTGCACCGGCAAGTTTTGGTTTTAAAAAGAAGGAGGAAATTTTGCAACTTACATTTATCAAATAGTATTTCAAAAGTTTATAATTAAAAATTGAAAAAATGGCTGAAAAAGGAATGCGTTATTGCTACCAATGGAATAACTATGTCCAGCCTTGCGTACCAAAACATCTTTGCGTTATCTTTGAATGTAAAAGATTTTTAGTCCTCAGATTAACTGTTACACTCAATTTCAAGCCATTACGATGTAAATTGATATTCTTCGTAAACACAACATCATTAAAAGGGCCACACAGGGCCGGACTGGCTTACCTTGGCGCCGGGGGAATTTATAGGAAACGAAGGTATCTCTTCAGCTGACGATCAAAAAAAATTACTTATTTTATAAAAGATTATCGGTGGCGCCTCAAACACTATTTGGCCTGCGAGGACATCTCTCCATATCCCCCTGTCCCCAGGCCAGCACTGTTTACTTAGCTGTTACATATTTTACACGACACAACGGTACAAAACACGTAGGTATACAGACAAGTTTTTGGTTTTTGATAACATCGATACATACGAAATAAAATTGCAAAATGTCCTTTGTCTAATTTGTTGTTACAAGTTCTCTAATCAGTTGATTTTAAAACATTGACATGTCAACATCAAAATTTTTCTAGTCTATTAATTTAAATAATATAGTGTCTTGGAGACAGTGTGTGTTGTGAGTTAATTAGTGCGGGGGTGAAATTACCACTAACAATAAATCGTAAAAGTTATCAATGTGAAGTGTTCAAATATGAAGCGTTTTCTAAATGGACCACTACCATCCACCATTGATGATCAGTGTTGGGGGTAAAGGGTAAGTTTTACAGCGCATTATGGTTTAGATTTTGTTTTTAAAAAGTTGATCCAAAAGAAATATACCTTAAAAGATTATCGGTGGCTCCTCAAACGCTATTTGGCCACTAAAAGCTCATTGGCCTCGGAGGAAATCTCCCCATATCCCTCTGTTCTATTATTCTATTCTTTTATACCTGCGTGACTTACAGTAATCTCTTGCCTTGTTCAAGGCATATCGATTTTAATTTAATAATTTTTAAATTTCACATACCTAATACTCAATATTTACATAGAAAGCCAAAAGGGTTTAGTGTTATCTGCTACCCACCATTCTGAAAGCTTTTTTTCCAATTTTAATTAATTTTTGCGATGGATCTGACTCCTTTGGATAAAATTGTTCTCTCTTTTCACTAAACAATTAATTTTTATATATTTGTATCAAATATTATTTTAAGACCAATAATAGTCACCAGTTGTTAGACGAACAATTGAGCTAATGAGAATTAATTGATTGTTGTATCGAAAATATGAAACAATTAAAATCTAATCAAGAGAATAAATGTAATTAAATAGGTTTATTGTTTAATCGAAAGAAATTACATATTACCTACCTATTTAGTTATTATTAATCATATCCAACCGCCTTTCACTATTTCAAATTTTTGCACCAATTAAATTAATACTTCGGTGATAAAACTACGTTACTAACATAAATGGTTTTATCGGGCCATCGTAGTGATAAAACAATAAAGTCTTTTAATACATTATTGTGTGTGATAGGGTTCTATTCCCATCTTTGAATTTTTCTCCTTTTTGATGTAAAAGGGCTCTTTTTGTTATTTGGCAAACTTGGCAACTTACTTAAAAAAATATACATTAAAGGTGTCGCATACCAAATACAACAAAAATGTATTTCACATAAATTCAATTTTAAATCTTGTTCTTATTGTAGAGGTGCATAAATGCATTATTAAAGTATTATTTATAGAATACCAAAATTTGTGTAAATATGTATATAGAAATGGGTAGCTGTAATTTATTATGCTTTGTCAGTTGTATGTTGCTTGTTTGTAAACATCTTGATTGCTCACTTGACCAAAATGGTTTCATATAATTACCCATTTGCCCATAGAAAGAATTTCGTTAGCTTTAGTCAAATAATGAAGTGTTAAAATGCAGGTATGCTATTGAAATGTTGACTAATTTCGTAATAATCGATTGTGAGTCCTGTTCCAGCTGGTCATTATTTAGTTGTTCAAGTTATTATGTGTGCGTGTGTATGTGTGTGTGTGAATATGTATATTTTATGGCTGTGTAGATGGGATTTTGAGTTGGCGCCGAAAAATGCCATTGGGTGTTGACCAAAGTCACATGGTTTAATTACGTCACCACTGTAAAGGCACGCGTATCGAAGCGAGAACGTGAACTCATAAATCGGGTGCGAACGAGAGAGAGACGTACATAAAGCATGGTTAGCGGGGAGCGTCAACCATTATCTTGCGTCCCCTATTGAGGCTCTCCTCGTTTTATTGGGATTTGGTTGTTGGCAGAAGTGAGATGGCCGCAACTATGGTCCGCCCATAAAGTGATGTCGTCCCCCTTACGTCACCTCTATAGACCGGGTGGAGCGCCCGGCGTGCGGCCGTAAAGTATTCCTCTAACACTTAACTCACGTATAGCAATCCGACAAGTCTGTTGTCCTTCCGCGGTATCAATGATATCATATGTATAAACAAGGACTTTGAAACAAAACACACCAAAAATTTTCATACAATAAAGAAATACGAATACAACCAACACCACAAAACTATAAAATACACGCGACACTGTATTTGAGATTTCGCATGTTTCTACATCACCTGCTGCTACATAGAGCCATTGCACATTTCCTTCAGTAGTGACCGATGGACTTCAACTTCCGGCCTACTTCCGGGTCCACATAGGCCGCCGGAATTCACTACGGATTTGAAAGGTCAGTGTCTCTTTATTACTTCCCATTATTACGAACCCTTTCAACAACGTCCATTACTTATCGTCTAACTCCCCTAACGAATATTCGCGCAATTACTGCCTCCAAAGAACTGCCAGAACTTAACCTCATTCCCTTTTAAATTACCAGACTGTATACTTGTCCATGTCCTATCCATTATTACATCCAATGATTGTGTACCTACTAAAAAAGTCTCCCATTTTTATAAAATGAACTGGTAATGTTACGAAGATGTTTAGGAAACTTTCGGGAAGATCTCATCCATTGATGGGAAAATGCGGTATATGTTGAGTGTGTCTTTTTTCTTTATTAACATAATAACAATTTTAAAATGCCCTGCACACATGGCTCACGCTCTAAACGCGTTTCCCTATAATTATAATATAGGCCATAAATTTGCCAGTCTTGCCGTGTGTTCGTGGACTGCCAATGTTACAGTCGATGTATCTGCATGAATGGCTTCATTTTCTCGTTATAAATGCATTGAAATTATTGAACAAACCTGTATTTAATTTCGTCTTGTCTTATTGCCTGAATTGATGTAAAGATTATAAAGGTTATTCACAATGAAAATTTAGTTATTATACCTAAGCGAAACTTTGCATCGGATCACAATTAATTTGACTTTGTTTTGGATATTTTTTGGGTTTATTTTCAAAAAAGCAAAATTAAAATACCAAAATTAAAGTACACAGCTTTTTTAATTTTATTTAAAAACATGTATATGCGGTTAACCACGATTACCAATTGGGAACAAAAATATTGTCCTAATAAGTATATGATAACAACGTAAATTAGAAATTACGTATGCAGAATTTTACAAGATAGGTATTAGGTATAGAAAGTTTTTATTTCTGTTTCTTGTATTGTGGCGTAATAAAAAAATATTTTTACATATTTTTTTTCATAAAAGGTAGAGCTGAAGGTCGAACATGAAAAAATAACATGATTCGTTAAAATGATAAAGCAAAAAAAAATACTAGAATGACATACAAATTTTCATTATACTTCTTCATACTGTTTCTTTGGGAAAGTTTTACTCTAACACGTAAAATTTCCAGTTTTTTTACGTATTTTTAGTTTAAAGCAGTGCTACTCAAACTGTCGTCCTCGGGCCAGTGCTGGTTCGCGAAAGGACTTTATGTGTTAGGTACGTTAATAAAACGCCTTCTCCGTATTAACGTTATTTTTATTTAATTTTACTGATCCGTGATGGATTGGGATCAAAAACACAGAAAGTTTGAGAAGCACTGATTACAAGTACAATGTGTTTAATGGTATTTCGCCTCGAAGTAGGCGGTGAAATTTGAAAGAATGTCCTAGCTTGATTCGACCGTTTGTAGGTAATCCAAATTACTGTCGCGAATTATCCGTCAATTTGTTGAAAATGTTTTAAAAATTTTCGTTTGAAAACTTCTCGCTGTCAAATAAATTTCGTGTGAAAAAATATTTTTTCAATAAAATATAAACCAAGCTACGGCCCTACGTTCAAATGTTGTCGCCTACTTCGAGGCAAAATAGAGCTGTACACCCTTTAGGTACTTCTTTAATTAATTATTCGAAAACTATTCCTACTAATTCTTTTTACTTTGACTTCAGTAATTCAAATAATAAGTATGTGTATCTACCACACCTTTAAAATATGGTTGTCGAAAAGCTAAAATTATTATATTACGTGTTATTATGTGTGATTGGATGCAACGATTTTTATGAGAATATGGCGGCGCTTTCTTCAAAAACCGGTTCCAATAGAATTAAACCATTAGAATTTATTGATGGTATTTAATGTAACATAATATTGTTGGACCATTATTGGGTGTTAAGTGGAACATAAATATGATTGATTCCAAATATAAACCATCTCTTTCGGCATATTTATCTCTACCCACAATATTAGTTTTATCGGTTTGTGTGTAGTGAATAGAGTTGTTCAATGCTTTATTGTTGTTGTTATTATATTATATGAAAGATAATAATTCTTTACGTTGTTTAAAAGATAGTTAAAAATGTCTCAATAAATTGAATTAATATTTTAATTATTGCAAAATAGGTACAATATGTTCGATTGTTCCATTGCAAAAGAAACAACTATAAGAATGGTGTAATTGAAATTGAATTGTATTAGAAAGGGTCGGTAGAGTTGGCTGGTATTCGATATGAAACGTCCGTTCATCAGAAGTCACTAAACAGGTGGCCAATAACCATAACCGTTATAATAACGCGACCGTTTCTACACAAATGAATTGAAATTACGACCCACCGCGCGGTGGTAAACACTCTATTACGAGCCAATTCCCTTTTACTTGTGGGACAATTGTCTGGCTATATTATCAGAACTCTTTCCAACGACAACGACAACGACGACACACAGACACACTAATACTTACTTATACACACAAACAAAAGAATAGAGAGGCGACCCCCCTTGGTCGAGTAATTAGGAGTTTCTTATCACACCAGGACACCACCTATCCTTAATGCGCGATATCGTACATCATTCCGGCGTTGGTATCTTCTGGCTTTTTGGCTTCAACTTTATGACACCACACTTTGACGCTTATGATGATGCATCTTATCCTTTTCCAGCACATTCCTTTACCCGTCTACTAGAATATGTCGCGTCTCTTCAACCAGTCTCACGGTTAACTTTATGTGACGTCTACTGTATTACACACATCTACTAGATTTTATGAGGGGCAAATGTGCTGTTACTTCAACACTGTGGTCTCTACGAGATCTAGATGTTTCACTGATTTCTTGACAGCCCTCTACCTGTTTACCCCCCATAATATGTAGACTATTTCAGGAAACAAGTTTTTAACAAATTTTAGATACAATTGAGTTTTTTTTAGGGGGAGACATAAAAATGTTAAGGTCACTGTTCTATTGAAAAAGTGATCTTTTTAGAGTTTTTTCTAGGGGCGCTTTTCTTTACAGGAAGTCATACTGAGCTTGCATATTTTGAGGAAGGTCAATATTCATCCGTTCCAGTTTATTGTCCAGTCCCGTTAGGACACAGCACGTACTTTTTTAGCTTTTCAATGTTTAGATCGAAGGGCATGTTTGACCTAAAAAAAACTTTAGAATTTTAGATTTTTTTTTAACATTTATTCAGTCTTATTTTCTTCTCATATGTGTTGCCACCTTATGCCGCAACTAGTTCTGTGGTATTTTAGTTGTGTTTGTTACCGGAGTTGTTTCGAGAGTTGGTGGTTCGGCCATGGCCGTCGCTAAACATAACTTGAAATCCTGTCGACATGTTATACAGTCTCTATTTAAAATCCTAAAATATATGGCGAAGAAAAGGATGAAAAAAAGAGTACGTAACCAAAACATTTTTAAAATAGAAAATTGACCGTTGTTAGCTTTCATAGTTAGACAGTCAAGTTCTAATACCAGATACTCATTTCCTTCTGTATTTAAATGTTGATAGCGTGTTGATCAAGCATGTTATGAGTCAGTTTATAGTTGATTGTGAATGTGGTCGGATCGTTGTTTTCTATATGGCCATCTTTAGTTTGTTTATGTGTTTATTTGTTGTTACTTTTTTAAGTGTTTTTGGACAAATTTTGTGAAAATTTCAATTAATTATAACTGAGGTAAGCTATACGAATTACGTGAATCTGAGGCATTAATAATGAATTACAGTTTGTTCCGGTGTTTTTGAATCAATTACTTTACTGTATGTTCATATAAAATAGGTGACAGCTAATATTTTCTCCACATATATGTATGCAACATTTTTGAGGTAAATCTAAAAGACATAACTCTAAATCAAATAGGGAATCGGTGTAAAAGTCGATAATAAACCTCCAATATATCGTCAATATTTCTCACTTAGATAAATATTCTGCGACAAATCTGGCAATAAATTCGGCAGTTAGTAAAATCCTCGTAGCCGTTGTAATGAATGTAAAGCAAATAGTCTAATTGAGGGCCACGTGAGGGCCCATGTGTATGTGTGTAGACCGAGGGCGGTAAATTTACTGCTTGGGCTTCTCGAATGAACGGCCAAATACTACTGCCGACCGACGCCAAGTCCGAAAGGACGATTTTCACAAACCGTGTACAGACAATCGAATTTTTATTCAACCATCATCGTTTATAATCAATTTTCAATTGATGTATTTATTGGAAATACAAAAAAAAATTGAAATGTGTGTGAAAAACTGGGATGAACGGCATGGAAAACTAATAATGTTGCCAGGAACTGATGGCGTAAAGAAAAGCGTGTTATAGTACGTGTCGTTTTTTATTGCACAGTTCAATTAATTTACAAGTGGTGGTTTTATTTTTGTTCCTTCATTTTGTTTCTTACTGGAGCAGAATAATGTGGGTAAATGCAAGAAAAATATTTCAATAAATAACACATGAATGTTTATTTAAAACACAACTTACCTACTTAACATTACACGACAATTTACATGATTTAATTATCTTTGTACTGGTAGTCTATTAATTAAAGAAAAAAACGCATTTTTTTCGTTCTGGGAAAAATGACTGATAATTTATTGCAATTAATGCTGTGGTGACGGCTAGAATTTGATGTAAGTGCGGGCAATAATATGTCCCAAACTTTATTTTAATTACACAGAAAGACATAGGGTAACATTATATATGTTTTGCAAAGTTTCAACTAAATAAATCAGCGTATAAATCAGACTAGTAATGAAATACCTATATGACATGGCTGAGACGCGATAACTTACAAGGAAGTTACTGAATATGTTCGTGTATAGTGTGGAACTTCTCGCCTGTACACTTACTTCAACTGGAAACTTGAAGCTCCACCATAATTGCATGCTATAAATACGTATCAGATATGAGCAATTAGAAACTGGAAACATGTTAGAAGCCACTGGCAATAAGTGCTTGTCTTGTTCTTTTAAGTCAAAAATTTGCACTTCAATACTAACTGTAGGTACTGGCAAACACAAAAAAGATGTTACTCCTATTCTATAACAAACTATGATTGTATGTTAGTTTCAATGTCGAACAGGTACCATAAAAAGAAGGTGCATTTAATTCTCTTTTTGTGCACAGAGCACCGTGGTTTTTTCCCTTCTCAACATTGGTGAGTCTCTCTTTGAAAATAAATATGCCAGTGACATCCTCACTGTCAAGTGAACCCACGTTATTCAGTTTAAAAGGTCGGGCCCCGTTTTTGTTGAAGACTTTCAATGTCACCTTTATCGGATTGTCTCACGAAATTCATCCGGACGCGCCAAGAAAACGTCCAATCGTATTGCGAAAAAATACTAGACCAGTTTGAATACTTTTCGTAATTAATTCCATTAAAAAGTAATACAGTATTAATAAAATTTGAACATCTATGATACGTATTTAGGGACAGTGTATGTAATCGAGAGTGAAGTAACGAAGGACGTTTATGCAGATTTTCCCAGATGGACGTTATCACCGCGCATGATGTATAGAGTTCAATTATACAACAACATGGCATTGTTTTAGCGGTTGACAGTAACATTGATTGATGGAATATCGGCTCACCGATGCATGTAGCTGAATTATCCACGAAGAGCAGCCGAAGCAGTTTTTTATATTGTTTGAAAACGAATAGTGTCGTTTGCTCTTCTTTATATTCTATAGTCGATTGTTTGTTTTATTGAGAAATCACGTTGCAATAAACGGTGCATTTAGACTGTTGAAACAGATCGTTGACGAATACAAAAAAAAATTAGAAGAAAACTCATGAATTAGACATTTCTAGTACACAATACTATAAACTAATATTCAACAAATGCTTCTCTAAGAAAGTGTGTTCTGATTGTTGGATGTAGGTATAGAAATTTTAAAAAAGTAATCAAGTATGGCGCCAGAAATAGTTTAGTTTCACCTGTAGTTATAAGAACCAAAGATAAGTATGATTAATAGCAAAGCGTCAAATGGCTTTTTCTAATATTCAAACGATAGAAGGTAAATCGTACATTGTCGTAACAATGAAACATATATAAATTATTAAACTGTCGGATCATAAGAAATTCGAAGGACACAAATAAACTAATCTCGTATTTTATCTTTTCTTGTTGTAAATTGCCAAAGTTTTTCCAAAGATGATCCTTCGAAGAGATTTGTCGTTTGTATATTTACCGGCATTTATAATTGGTGACATTATCAAAAATCAGCTTAACCTAACAGAAGCTGGTTATGTAGGTATATTATTGGTATGTTGTAAGATAGTTTGCTAGATGTAGAGGTATAATAATATATAAGATTTGTTATTATTTTAATTACCATTATGCGAATCAAACGTGAAGTATTGCTGTATGTTGTTGTTGTTGTTGTTGTTGTTGTTGTTGTTGTTACTGCCTCGAACATTGAGGTTCATGGTGAACAAGAACCAGTTAAAGTGTTTCGCCATCCGCACTTGTAAGAGAGCTTATCGGTGCTTGCCAAAGATCAGCCCACATACCACTAGAGTTACGTAACTGCATCCAAATCTGATTTGTGTCTAGAGAATTGTGAATTTGAAAATGTCTCATTTTCTTCTAGTCTCTTTAGGATTTTCCTGTAACTAACGAAGTAATAAACCTGAGAACGTACGGCTATGTATGAATTACTTTCCTGCCAACTTGCTAAGTGAAAAGAAAACTGGCAATTGCAGTAGCAAACCTACAATTTGGGCGCCTCTGCATTGTATTATCAAGCTTAAGCTTCAGGAGCCCCCTTTGAGAAGGAAACTCTAAAGCTTCATTAGCTTCATAGTAGATTTACCACTAGTTATTGGAAAAACTAGGAGACCTCTGTATGGTTGTGCAATAGTTTTGCAACTTTTTGTTCAAAACGTTTAGATTTCAGTTTTTTGTTCGTTTATTGTTAGGTCCTAACATTATTTTGCTAAAGGTAATTAGGGATTGAAAGATAATTTTTGAATTTCTCGTGGTGCTGTCGTGTTATTACAACATATCCGGGTGTCTCGCCAATGTTTTGCAAAATGTCGGTGCACTTTCAAAACGTTCATTGATAAATTTTCATTACCAACACCAATTAGATTCATCCAGTTTAAAATTTAATAAAAATGTAGTAATTTTCTGCTATTATTAAATAAGAAATAGTAATAAAAGAAATATGTATAATATTAGCTTTTGTAGAGGTCGAGGTAAAAATAACTAATAATTTCCCAACTGTATGTATTATTCATAACAAATTGTCTAGATCTACGTTGATGGCATGCATTATTACGAATTAGTTGTATCTATTTTTGGAATATAAATATAACACCTTTGATTTTTCCTTGTTATCGGTAGGTACTATAGTTTTATAAAAGTATTTCGATGAAGATTTCTCAAGAAATCTCTCAAATGGAAAAAAATTCTTGGGAATTGCTTTAATTAAATCAAGTGATATACAAGATATATAACTATATAATATTTTATCTGTATCTGCTTAGACTAGTTGTTACATGTTTATTTAATTAATACATTTTAAAAGTTTTCACATTGCATAAAATATTCGTTTATAAGTGCTACTTACACTTGGTTATATGTTTCTAATAGAATTTTTCCGCTTTGTAAACGCATATTTTATACGAACTCAACTATGTTGGTTTTGCATGAATTTTGATGAGTATCTGTGAAGTTCTTTTAATAAAATCTTCGTTATGAATTGAATTCTTATTTTAATGAACGAAATAGCCATATGTACATACAACAGCGCAAGTTGTGTCCATATAAACGCCATACAATTGACTTGCCAGTCTATAAATCCTGAACACTGTGTTCACATTAGTCGCTACATTGATTACATGTATCGTCGTCTACAACAGTGCATTTGAAGCCAATTGTTGTGTAATTTGCTTGGAAGAAATTTTACTGATTTTAGACTGTGCAAGGACTAACTAGTCTAGTCTCTGTATCTAAATTGATATAAAAAACAAAAATTTATATTATTTTTTGCGACAGTTAATAATAATAGTTTACCGACAATCGGATTATATGTAACTTTTGCAGTCTGACAGGTTTTTACAAGCGCCTTTTTTATTCTACACTGATCCTTTAGTATTATTCTTTGAGAGAGCGAGTCAATCAAAGCCAACAACATACGACTCTGTAATAATTCCATCATCGCAACAAATAACTTGAAACCAGAAGTACATAAATAAAATTACACTTAAAATATAAAGTCCATAATTAATGGCTCTTTATAATTTAATAACTGGGTACCATATAAATTCCAACATTGTATGTCAAGATGGCTGCATTCAGGGAGCATTTTCAAAAACCATATTTTCATATGTCCGTTTGATGGTGATGGTGGTGGTGGTGGTGGTTGTTGTTTTTGATGGATGTTGGCCAATATGTGTATTTTGCCAACTTTTCCCCCTATCTCTGTCTATAATTTAAAGTAATACCAGAAAAGAGATGGTTAATTTCCGACAAATGTACAGAAATATCAAGTCGTGCATATACTTCACCTGTCGGCATGTCTTCAAAGGATTGTCAGATGCATCTCATTAACCTACTGCAGGATCAGTCTATCATTTATTTAATTAGGCATGAATTTAATCAAAAGGTGAAGGACTCTTTATATCTCACAAACAGTTTTGCTAGAAAAATTCGACAGTGTTACATGTTAAAACGGGTAAAAAATACTCTTTTTTTTGTTCTATTAGGTAGCACATAAATTCTTTATTAAATACGTATATATAACAAATATTCTAATAGATAGGTAATTGAATAATGAGTAGAAAATTATCGCATTAAATTGAAAAGACTTCGGAACATAATTACTATCTTGACTGACATAAATTATCAATACATGACGGCTTTCTGTATGGAATACAAATTTTAAAAAGTCTTTTTTTCCACTAGATACTTCGTTTTTTCCTATTTATCGAATTATTAGAATCATATTTATGCGTTGCAGGTATAATTTCAATTAATTGACGATTAATTTTTGAATTATGTTCCTTTTATCAGAACTTCTTTATTAATGATGTTTAATAATGTTTTTTGGCCACACCCAACAAGTGCTACTTCTCTTTATGTACTTTTCTGATATAATATTTGTTTGTATATTAAAGTAAATAACAAACAAAGTCAATTCATAAATTACAAATTAATTATAGTTTGATTTTCAAATCTAGTTTAGTGTTAATGTAATTTATTGTGTTGCTGGACATCACTTATTGATTATATTACCCCAATGTTATGTAGTTTTGTTTATTGCGCAGGTCTATTTAACGAAAAAATTAACTTGGAACCCTGTAACAAGTTCTAATTATGCCACAATGAAATATATTTACTACAATATTTGATCCTGATTGTTAGAGTTTCAATATTACATGTAAACTTGTAGAATTATAGTCACATTTTCAGAAAATCTAGCAACTTATTAAAAATTCTCACACTGGTCTAGTGAAAAGTGTGCTAAACATTTAATTTTTGATATTATAAACTGATAGTTTTCAATTTTGTTGTAATGATAATCAAAGCTCTTATTAAATTTATTAATTATAACAGTATAACAATTTTTCATCGTTTGTTTTTGTGTGTGTTGTCATTTTGGACCTGGTAAATTGTGGAGTAGATAACTTTTCCTGTTAATCTGTCCATAGCTCTGATTGCTTCATTATCTTTGCATCCCACACCGTTCCCAATTAAGCACTCGTCCGAAATGCTATCAAAATTAATGTCCATGTATGTAAAATTTAGGACAACCGAGCTTTAAACACGTCAAAATCATCCAGTTTTTTGAATTTAACGCTTTGTTTTGATTTATATTTTTAAATGTTATCGTTATTTATTTATCAAAAATTATCGCAATTAACAAATTCATACAATTTGAAATGAAAAATAACCATTTTTCTAAATTGAAAAGTTTTTTATTCCAAGCAGTAGCAAAAGCCGTCTTTTGGCGACACACCGCCTTTAAGCGAGTCCAACCCGCTTTGAATGTAGTCATTTTCGCGACACAACAATGACATGACACTGCCAGCGATTGTGATGCGATTTGAATATAAACTCCACTACAGAGTGAAGCGGTCACAGATGACCTGGTTAAAAAAAAAAACACTAATTTGTGTTTCATTTCAAAAATACTCAAGACCGGAAATGTCCCTTGAATTAAATCGCCGTTACTTAAGGGTTCATTTATGTTTTGATAAGCTTATTGTTACGACAAGATCATTTAGGGATCGATAAAGATGCTTTTAAAAGTATTAGCAGCAGGGATAAATTTAGAATGGGGATAATGGGGATGTTTCAGCGCATTCTTCCTTTTGTCCTGGTTGATAAACACATGCACAATAATTTAATGCGGAAAACTTTCCAACATAAACATTGCTGTGTGTTTATTCACCATTTTCTTTATTTGTGTTCCTTTTACTAATGCAACTAAGCACGGCGAGTAATTCGTTACACACTTCCTTTGCCTTATTTCTACTAAATTAAGTAAACACTAAAGCATCGCTGGCCATGCTTAATTATACTTCCAACCGGATAATTTAAGTAAATTCCTAGATTCGGGAGGGCAGCGAAAAAATATAGTATCGGTTTATAGAAGATTCGTAATTTACGCCTTTTCAGCGGTCGTTGTCGTCGTCCTGTTTAGCTCGATTTAGATCCAGTCAAACCAAACTAAATTCTTGCAAATAAGTTACGAAACACGGTGGGTCCAATGATTTAGAGAAGTTAGAAGTCGCGCTCGACTGTAATGGTGTTCCATCGATTTTACATTAGGGGTTTCTTTGTACATTATACTTTATACAATCTAAAGTTGGATATGCACCCGGTTGGAGAGTTATGTCCCTAAAAAACTCGGAAACTTCGGAGATGGAGAGCGGGAAAAAACAGATAATGGGAAATAAATTTGCAGGAGTTCGTGTTGTGATATTTTTCACATTATAATTAGGTGAGGGTATATATTCTTTCTTAGTAGAAAGGAGGAGACGACGACCAAATATTAACTTAAACTTAATTAACTTATAAGTTATGATTGTTTGATGGATCTGAATGACACTCAATTTGTTCTTTGTTTCAGGTATGGTAATTTTATCAGTATATGGTGTCTGTCCACTCGATGGTCTGGCAACGGATCTGTCTCTACGAAAGGGCAGTTTAATATATAATCGGTACATAAACCGCCCTCCGCGCTCACCTCCCTTAAGCCAATACATTACGGACGCAGAAGGTCGGAAAATTTAATATCACCAGCTTGTATACTACTGTTCTCTAGCAATTCTCTTCCAACTTTCGGTATTTTTCCATTACATCACATTCTCGACGAGCGGTTGTCTCTGCACTTATGAAATGCGTGTTGTTCTCGCACCCTGTACACGTTCAATTTATATTATTATTTCATCCCACTCCCCCATCGCCCTCTGACTTTCTCGAAAAATTTTAATTGATAACAATTGTAAAAATAATAATAATAACAACAGAAAAACATACCTATTGACCTTTTGCTGTCATGTTTATCCAAATATTATCACCATTTTATCAAAACTTGTCAAGTGAACTATAACAAATAACCTCCGACTTGCAATTTATATAATTTAATTGAAATAAATAAAAAAGGTTGTGTTCACTGCAACAAATAGCATACATATACCATAACGGTTCTTTTTTCTATTAGAGATGTCCGTAAATTTCGAAGAACCAATTGTTGAACTTTTTTTTTGGTTCTCTTGCCTTTTTTTTGTGTGTTGTTATATGGTCCGAAACCATAAATTATATTTTCGTTCAATTTTCAAACTAATTTGAAACGCTCGATCGCATACCTGAATGATTTGGAATATTCAGTGAAGCCTGAAATATAATTTTGCTGAAATCAAAATATCAATGGTGGCGTCATTGTTATATACGTTGTACGCGACATGCATAATGTGTAAGCAATCACACTCGCACTAGGGAGAGCTGCATGGTAAAATCCGACATCATTGGAATGGAACAGCTGTGCGCCCAAAAAAGGGTTGCTCCAATTTATCATTGTACCGTCCCAACTATGATTCAAATATTAAATTCCAATTATACAATATATTTATAAATATATAGGTATAGCAATTTTCTTTTTATTTACAAAGGGACATTTTTGTGTCCGTCATAGTTTGTATGTTACCTTGTCGATGATAACGAAATGTAATATAGTAGAACTGAAATTGAACAATAGGCTATTTTCGCTCACTTCAGAGACAAATTCTAGGGGTTTTATCTTATTTTTCTGCCCTCGTCTTCCCCAACAAAGATAGATTACTCCGCCATTCTTGCAATTTCCCTGTCGTATCTAAGCTCATAAATTGTGGGTGAAATATCACCAGTTGGTGACTGGGGTGAGGAATAGAGAAGATGTTAGTAGGGGTGGTTTTGGTATCGATATTTTTTTTCTACTGATTTTCTTCACTTACTGAAACCTTATCTGGACGAATTATTATGTGCAGTATTTAGGTCCTATGTATATAAAAAAAATTATTGTTTAGAATATTGACTGCTAAAAGAAAAGTAAATTCAACAACTTTACTTGGTAGTAAATTCTAAAAGCAATAACGATGTAAATTTAGCTGTTGAAATCTCCAGCATGCCGCATTATATTTCTAACATAAAATTTATGAGTACGTTCATTCAAATTAAAATTTGAGTGGAGCCCAACTCTCTTCGCAATATGGATGATGTTGAAAACAAATTAGATTTTTAAAACTTTGTTAGTGTCCTATTGTTTTCTTCTCTATACCCTTTTATAAAGTTGTAATCCCTCAAGAGTTGCTATTTGATTGGACTGATTTAAAGGGGCGGATGCGATTAGGTTGTTTTGTAATTTGCAATGCACACTGAAAACGAGACGGGCATTGTGCATTTTGGACGTTCCAACTAGTGGCTATTTTCGTTGGTTTTAAAATAGCGTGATTAATTGTGGTGGCAGGATTGATGCACTTCGTTCCAAACGTTGTTGACTCACGTACCTTGATTTATTATTAAGCATTTCACACTTGGATTTTTTTTTTTGTTTTTAAATAAAAGGTGAAATGGAAACTCTCTGATACTTAATTTGTTGTTTCATACGAGTCTGGTGTTTGTGTCTTCACCGGTTATTTACAGTTCTACCGGCCAAAGTAATTTCTAATTTATGACTCAGTTAGTTTTATTGGTCTTTGGTGGATTAAAAGACAAGGAAAAAAAGCAGATTTTACACAAGACTGCAGGTGAGCCAAATTTAAAGCTCTCCATTGGGATCAACTGACATTACATCAACTAATTCCTATCATTTTATGTATTTTTTTCTAAAAATAATACATTTACTAGTAAACTAGCTTGGCAGTTTGAAATGCATGTAATTCCCAATTTGATAGAAAAACCTGGCTACACGGCACTAGTTGCAGCTTATAGAGGAATTGTTTCGGGGTTATTCATCTTCGCTGAGCGCATTGCAAAACCCAAAGGTAATCAGCTCCATGATTCAGTTGCCGGCATATCACGAGATTCTCCTCGGCGCACTTCTGTGATGAATCCATTCCCTAATGAATATGTGCAATAAATATCTGCAGACCCTCCACTGTGCCATAGTCTAAGAATGGTTTTGTCTGCCATTTCTTGTGCCGTTAGGACTTTATTTCATTTAGTTACTTGGCGACCGATTAATGTGAACATTTTTAAATACAGTGTCGGATATTTTATGGGGTGTCGACACAGTTACGTACATCCACTCGATTTCATTATCTTGCGTTTGCCTCCTCTCACTTCTTTTCAACGCATTTTGAAATTAACACGGCTGTCTGGTCCTGTGCGCGCACTACAACACAGTCTGCCTATCTTTATCGGAAGACCCAAGCACACTGCCTTCTTCTTATCTGTTTATGATTTGTTGGCTGACGCGGGGGTTGAAAAAAATGCAATCTCGATAGCGGGCATCCATGCCTGAATGTGTACATAAACGACTTGAATCCTCTAACAATAATTTATAATACTTACACTAGTCTGTATCTATAGCAACTAGAGAGAAATAAATCGATGAAAAGACGAGCACAGCTGGTATCTTGGAGATCTTTCTACATTTCTCAAGACTAATTCTTAGTATTTACACATTTTCCAAGTGTTGAAATAATTAAGGAAGGAAAAAGGAGATTGTGCTAACACAACACTGAAAATTATTTATAATTAAAAGAATGTTAAATGGATGTTGGGCTTCAAATTAAAATAAGTGTGTAGAAGTCGAGTTTTCCATCTTACTGTTACTACAAACAACATGTCAAAATTTCCCTACTTAATTATTGTTGTCGTAAAGTTGCAGCAAATAGCGGCCGCACACAGAAAACTATTCAAACTAAGTCACACTGCTGAACAAACTTTGACAGGATGCTTCTGTTCAACTCTCGTCTTGGGAACCATGGGGGTTGGGGGACGATATAAACATAGAACAAACACAACTAACGACAACCACTATTGCGTTCATTTTTACAAATTTGTTAACACGAAGTAGAATTTAGAAAATCTTGTAGGCGCACCATTAATTTTTTTTTCTCTCTTTAATTTTCACGTTATAAAAATTCAGAGTTTTTTGACAAGATATATTACTTATAACCTTAGTAATATTCATGTGTGTTTTTTATTTTGTTCATAAATCTTTTGGGATTCTTATTCATAAATTATTCGTGCGCTGGTGCTTCTAAAAAATTAGTTAATTCTCTTTGAAATTTAATTGTTGATAGAAGTGGAAACATTTACATAATAGGCGGCATACTTTAAAATTTGAATATTACTCCTAGTAGTTTTAGTAATCTGAAACTAATTTTTTAGTTGAGAGATTCTGCTTGTTTTATGAAACTCTTAAATAAATAAATAAATGGAATTAAAAATGAAGATATTTACTATAATCATGTTCTAATAATTATATACTTATTTGGGAGTTTCGACAAGCTATAGACCTTTTTATTACTGCTTTTAGTGGTGATGTAAGTATAGTAAATGTGTATATAATTGGATGGATAAACTACTTTTTCATGATAATTTCTTCAGTGCTGTTAACAGATAACAATCAATTGCTTATACACTACTTTATATATTTTACAGTAGCAAAAGACTCAATTGACTAGTAGTAACACATTAAAGTAACAAATTAATCTTCTTTTAAATTTACAACCGTCGCTATATCAGTTGAAAAAGTTTAAAGTTGACACAACAACTGAACAAGATAAAAGGGTAAATTTAGAAGCTTTTTTTTACTTCAAAGAAAGTCCAGATTTTAAAAATTACTAAAACTTAAAATTTTTCTGTATAATTTTGCTTTGAAGTCGATCTATGAACAGTAAATTTTATTTAATTTTTGTACAATTTATGCAAACAATTAATGATACAAATTGTTTTATTATGATTTTCGGAACGACCTATAGGTGATCAGATAAAATGATGTGCTCTAATAATTTGCACGTAACTATTGAATGAAATCTACATAAAATTGTACCCAAAAAAAGACAGACCTAACGCATTGTTTATACGTATTTGGTAATACAGTTTCCGTCATATATTAAAAGAACTCATTGGTATGACCAACGCTATAGTTTAGAAATTGGTGTTGGGTCCGCGATAATGACATTTATCTGAAAATCTATCGGAATTTATAACGAAGCTAATTCATTGACTGGCAATGAATTTTATTGAAATAAAATCAATGACAACTAACAGATGAAGTATAGGTACCTAAATAAGAAGTATAATTGAAAATTTACTAAATATTGCGAGTTCCTTTTTTTTAAATGGAGTTAATAGAGTACGTACACCAACCAGTATAGTGGTTTGTGCGGTTTGTGGTCGTCATCACAAACAACGTGGAGATATTATCTCTAACGGTCGATGGTCGTCGTCTACTGTTCCTAATTAGAGTTTGAATTTATTACACAATTTTTATTTAAGGAAGTTTTTGACAAGCTTCCAGAAAATAATTAAATACGTATACATCTCATACAAACACAAAATTTATAACTCTGTTACCAGTTTTTTATATCTCAATAATTTACCTTATTATATTATTTTAGTTTTACCAAATAATTTTTAGTAACAATACCTATAAATTGATTTTATTTTAATTTGTGTTGCAATTTTTTTTTCATTTAGTTCTTCAAATTACTAAATTCCACTTTAAAAGGTTCGACTCCATCTCATTATAGTCAGGTAAAAAAAACTATCTATAACAATGATTATTGGGTGCCGTGTTGCCGGCGTCTCCGAAAACAAACCCCAGAGGCCAAACCTGATAATCGTCTAACAAAAGTTTCAAAATCCGTTTGGCTATTGGTTAGGTCCCCTCTCCAATCTATCTGGTCCTATCGGCTACCCTCAATGGTTACAGATAGCACCCTAAGCTTGCTTTATCAAATCTCAATGGTATGCTTACATGTCCCCCCTACCCCCTCCTAAACCGACTTAAATCCCGAACAAAAAAAAATTAAATTAGCTAGTTGTTGAGCGTCTCGACAACAATAGAGACGCATTTATGACGATGGAAGTGCCGGCTGAATAGTGTTTCTTTCCATTTGTGGTGTTGTTTGTTTTTATTTAAATTATCGGTGTTACTTTTCTCTCACAAGTTCAAAATGTAAGTTAGATTTAGATATTATTGATAATGCACTAGAGAAATTATTAAAAATTTCATGTGAGGAATATAAATTAGCCGTAAAACTTTACTTTAAAATTTTGTTAAGAACTTTATTGTAGTTGGACATATTTGAGAGTGTTTAAATCATTGTAATCTGTTTATCTTCCTTTATCTAAACTTTGCTATTTCGCTTCTCGTATCGTTTCCCAAAGGACTGTGCCCTTCCTGCCTTTTGCTCTCTCCATTTAAGCAAATGTCTTCCGCAACATGTTCCATTAGAGCCTGTAGCCACAAAGTAAATTTTTAATTGTATTAAGCAACAAAATAAACGTTACTAAATAATTCTAATCGTCAATTTCACCAACTTTATTTGTGTTAATAACATTTGATGATAATTATTCTAGAAAAAATCGTGTTGTTATCATAAAACAGTCTTAGCAGCTGCTAAATGGCAAATTTCTAGTTTGATAAAGAAGATGCTGATTAATTGATAATAATAATATAATAAGTGAATTATTTTTCGAAAAAAACCCCATCAATTTTTAAATCCTGCCTTATATTTAGTTTACAGATTACCTAAACTTGATAAGAGAAGTTTAGAATTTGAAATACATTCTTCTAAATATTTTTATGGTTAAAATTTGTCCAGAAATGTTAACAAAAACGTCCTATTGTTTAGAGTTGCAACAAAATCTATAAAAAAAACACCCACCTATTTTTGTATTATTTTTTTTTCTTTGAATGTCTGACCTCGGTTCCACTTTTGAAGGTTTCAAACAAAAACTATTTTCCTGGCAATAATTCTTATTGTATTCCGGGCAAGATTCCTTATGTGCTTTGAGGTGTTTAGTGTCCTGCAGTGCAATGCACTTTGAATTACACTGAAGGAAAAAAAAAGAAGAAAAAAACGAACACGACCACCAAAAATCCCGTAGAGTTCGTGGACTATTTTGAATCGTCTTGCATATAAGTCCCAAGAATTGAAAATTTTGTGTTTTATTGTCAATAATACAACTCCTATTAGATCAAAAATCATTCAATTTGGAATAACTTCTATGTTTTTGATGTTATTTTAATTTATATTTGGTGCAGTTATGAACAAACTAAAAATATAGTAAATATATGCAACAGAGGAAAGCTTTTGAAATGATATATCATTTCGGGCAACACTCTATTAACAGATTAGCCAAAAAAAAATTAAATGCTAATTGGGATTTTTTGTCGATATGGTATTCTCTGTTTACAGGAGATAAAATTAAACTTATGATTTATTTCCCCAACCAACCCTTCGTTAGAAAAGAGAACGGTAGATATTAGAGAAAGTGAGAAAGAAAGAGTGAAAGAGATAAATTGTCCAAAAAGGCCAGCACTGTCCCTCTGCTTAATTGCCATGTAATTATTGTAATTAATGGACGCATACTGGCCGCGAAGAATTCATGTATTGTATAATAAGAGGGGGTGTTTAGTTAATAAAATAAAATTTATCATTGTCTTTATATATTCGTTCCCAATTACATACATAAACAACCGTCTGTTTGTCCATTAATTTCCTTCTGTTCTAACATCAAATGTGCTCCTGATCTGTCTCAATTTTTTGCATATTTGACATACAATATGTGTAATTTCTTACGTCTGTCTAGTGATAAGATACATTGGTCGTTGTTTGTCTACACTTGAGCACAGTAGAGTTGAGGATAAGTGCTTGGCTTTAAAATTTCAACTCAGTAGTGTCGTTCTAAAGGAAATCTTATTTAGTAAATTTGAAAGTCTGGATCTAGCTTTAAATTTTTAAAGTTAAGCCGCATCTGCCATAATGGATTAGGGTTGAGCTTCGTGCTTAGGCTCAAGTGTGAGACGAATCCACGGACCGCTGTATCTGACAGTCGTCTCTAGCCCTCCACCTCCTCTCTCTCTCTACACCCGAAACCCCACAAACACTCCATAAGCCTGACCCTAATCTGGCTAGCTGACAGCTCGCCAGCTGCTTTCAGACAAAGCTTGCTGTAGACATTGGAGTTTCCTGTATTATTTATTACACATTTTCTAATAGAACGATATCTTAACAAAAATTACTTACCAATCGTAAATCATAATTCGGTTGATTATTTCGAAGATTTCAACCGCCCCCCTCGATTTTAATTCCATCAAAATTCTTTTGTTTCGTTATTTTTTTCGTAGATTGCGTGTATAGGCGAGGTAGAGAGATAGACAAAAATTTTTCAAGACTCTCGCCTAAAGTCTACATCAAAATACGTGTTTATTTGTACACAAGCGCAGTTCTAACATGAGATATGTTTGTGTGTAAAACTATGGGTTATTCTTGCGTATTGGAGGCCACTGCCCTTTTTGGCATGGCCTCCGCATATATCATGGCGTCCTAGGATTTATAGATTTTAATTAAGAAGGTCAAATTTTCAAACGGCATTGGCTAAATGCGACGAAAACCTCAAAAATACAACTTTCTAAGCATCAATTGATGCATAATTAATTAGCTTTAGCAGAAAAAAAGCAAAACAAAACAAAACACAACAGGACTTAATTGGAGATTCGGTCGATCTATAAAAAAAAAACATCACACAAACTCAGTCTTATAAATAAATTAATTTATTGATCACCAATGAAATTTGAGGTGATTTAGCAACCTTTTTTTATTTTAAACCATCGGTTTATATTTATTTATAAACTTCATTAAAAAATGATTCTTTTTTTTCGTTTTTACTCCTGAATTTAACCGAAACTTCGGAATATAAATGGGCCTTTAATTTGACTAAACGTTTATGCATTCATAAAATAGATGATTATCTGACATTCTGTATATCCCCGATAGATTTTCCTTAACGTCACAATGGAAAGCATGTATATATACACGAAATTTTAGATATAGGTTTTCAATAAGGTTCCACAATAAATTTTCCAAACTGATAGATATATACGCAACCATCTGGTAATTATTTATTATTTTTTTCTTGAATTAATTAACTTAACATTTGAAATTATTTGGTGTATCCATTGATGGAAACTCTAAACAAAGATTTATCTCTAGTCCGGTTAGGGCAATCAAATTAGATCTCAAAACATTCTTTTAGTTTGATTGTTTGGCATAATACTATACTAACAATAAGTATAATTAGAGCTGGATTGGGAACACAAGTTGTACCTACTGGGAAATGTAAAAAAAATACATTAATTTATGACAGTCCATCGGGAGATTCCTGGTGTCCCGCCGGGCCGCTCCGATACTGACTACTACAGCGTATGTTTTGTGAGTAAAATGTCAATAGACTATCAAGTTTAATATAGCATAAATCATATTTAAATAAATAAACCACAAGCAAAACGTCTATAGTTGTGGTTAAGTCATTATAAAAATAAATGCTATAGCTTAACCTTTTTTTATCTATCAATTTGAACCTCTACATCTACATTAAAAATATTATTTATGTTTCAAATTTATGATCCGTGAAACAGTTCTTATGTTCAATTCAAAGTTTATAGTATTTCTCTGTGTGTTGATATTTATCTTTATAATATTATACCTGTATTTTAATTATTTAACACCTTATTAAATTGACGAAAACAGCAATTTGTAAAATAAATATTTCGGTGTGGGGTCACAATATCTAATAAGTATAAGTTTATTTATATAAAAAGGCCACCTAAGTGATATTTAATTAGAATTTATTCACGTGTTAAACCTACCGCATTGATGTTATGTTAGAAGAATAACAAAAAAACAATATTGTGTTGTTGATTTTTGATTGGCATAATTATTGCAATTTTTATTCATCACACATTATCACAATAATCGTAAATCCCATACGCTACTTATACTAAACTTCTTCTATTGTGTGGTCTAATAGAACAATTTAGCATACAGTAAACGTAATTGTTACGTCTATATATTTTTTTCGCGATATACCGTATGTGGCCTAAATGTTTCTAAAGGACTTTCTACAAATTTTTTCAGATATCTATTTTACACAACAGGATTCTAATCGTTTACACCTTTAAAGCTATCTAATTTAACAATAAACCATCTGTAATAATTAACTTTATTCCTTTGAAACTAACATTTATTGAAAATTTTGTGCAAATCTCTACGGTTCCCACTTTTTGATTATTTATTATTATTTATTTACTGTACTTTGAAAATATGGAAGATCCCTGTAAATGGCCCTTTTGTTCGGTTGAAAAAGTTTTGCTACTAGCCGCTAGGGGAGTTCGTGTGTTACGTAACGCCCTCGGTGGTGTAAATGGCGAACTAGAATGGAAGAGCTTGTTGTCTTTATCGCGCCAAATCAATAAATGAAGAACCGGGAACAGCGGTTCATTTGAAATTATAAATTGTGGCAAGCAGTTCTAACGCACGTTGCAAATATCCTATCAAATTCTCATTACATTTTTGGTGGAGAATTACTTCAAATAATCTGTTAATAAATTATTGTTATCAGATCCTATAAAAAATTGTTTAGATTATGTAGATTGCTACTCTTATCATTTGCCTGGACTGTGTGCTCTGTGGTTCTTTTCATTTATTTTATGTCCAATCCTGGTACATCTTTTATTGTTAGTTCCTAGAAGGCAGAAACTCCTGATTTACACTCATTATGGGCTGTTATCACTAGGTTGACTTACTTTTGTTGTTTCGGTGTTTCTTCTCGATCGACAAACAGATATCTTTGAAAACTGACTATTTAGAGACTATGAGGATCTATTCCATTATGGTTTACGTAAATAGATTTTCACAGTTACTCATATTTATAGTAATTCTTTCTGATAATAGTGTAGGCGTGGTAGTTAGTAGAGTAATGGAAGGGAGTATGATGGGTGTTAACAATAGGTTTAAGTGATGTCAATCAACCAATCATTACCGTTTCGTAATTGCTTTGTTATCTGATTACCAATATTTACGTTTACGATTGGATAAATGGATTGTGCTTTAAATTTCATTCATAGATTAGAAGATGGGATTTAATGGTTCTTCTGTCTTCTTTGATCGTCACATTAACAACACCAGTCGTCGTAGTAGTAGTAATAGTAGTCGTAGTATCAATAAAATTGACTGTATTAATCAAATATTTGATTCACAACATACATAGAATGATTATGATATTACTGTTGACTTTTACGAGTTTTACGATGTGTTTAATGCGCATAACAGTCACGGAATTGGTTTTATGGCATCGTAAACATGTTTGAATAAAGCGCATGTGCCGATAAGCTGTGTACTATCACCGCCGCCGCCGCCACCAAAAGTCCGCGCGCGATCTTGTGGTTATACTCAATGGCCACTTAAAACCTCATAAAACACAACATCAAGTCATTAAAGGTTGTTGCCGATATACATAGATATACTATATACATGTATATTATGTATATTGAATTAACTTTATCGCCGATCAATTACTTTGTTATCCACTGGTTTTATTGCAAATTAATTTGTCTTATTATTATTATTCTAATTAATATTGCTCTCTTTTTTATTTGATATTTATTACTACAACTTTTTTCTTTGATTACCCTATTATCACTAATTAAAAAGCCATTATTATAATGATTGGTTTATTGAATTGATTAACTTTCTCTATATTAAAAAAAAATTATTTTCAATAAATAAAACTAGTCTGGCAGAGAAAATTGCTTTATTGACGGGTCAAATTTTATCGATCGATGTTCGTCAATCGTTGCTTGTAAATCGATCTAATTAACTTATAATTAGAGCCTTAACTTTTATTTTTAACAGAAAATAATATTGCCCAACAACAACAACAACAAGAAGAACACGGGAAAAAAGACTAGACTGTAATAAATTGCGGCAATCTTCTGAAAATCAATCCTGTATACTGTATTCCGAAAAATTGTTACTTTCAGTTGTCGTCTATACATTCTTTGTTGTTTTCATTATTATTGGTTGTTAAATGAAAGAGAGAGGATGACCAACGAAAGTCTTTAGAAAATTATCGGGAGAATGGAGAGCATGACTTGAGGCAAGGTATCAAAAAAGCGTTGTTATTATAATAATAATCACATGCGCAAGTGGCGGGTCGGCTATAAATCATTTTGCGATCCGCCTGCTTGGACGGTCACTCACTTGACTGATTTATCGATCCAAATGTCGGCTTTCTTTTCCGTTCAACGTTTCTTGTTTTACTCTCTTTTGTGTCTTGTAAATCTCAAAGGTGGTTGTATTATCGAGGGTCTATTAAAAAAATTATTGGATAATTAGATTCTAAACTCTAAGATCTTTTTCGTTGCTTTCTTTTCGAAAATTTGGCACTTTTGGCACACTTCGTCCACCATCCTAGAATTTGAAAAATCCTTGTGGTTAAATGAAGTCCGACTATTTTCTAACTGTGCGATCATTTGTCAATGTCTAAAACCGCCTGTGAGCGACCATTACTCTAATGGCCGCACACAAACGTGCTGATTGTTGCAAGAAAGAATGTGGGAATTGACCATAATGCACCGTTGCTACATCTACGACAACCAATCACAAATTTGTTAGTTATTATTAGTTATTCAGAAATTAGCTAAAAATTCTCTTTTTCTTCCATTATAATTGTTGTAGACTTGAAGGCATATATACGAACTGTACCCTTTTTTCCCCTGTTTTAACCACGAACAAAACTTGTTCTCAGCTATTCTTTCTTGGTCTTCCATATCATCTACTGGGTCTTTGATAAAACAGACAGCACAATGGACAGTGCGGTGTTCTAACGACACCCTATAAAGTGATATCTGATTGCTTACTATCGTGATTTGCATTTCGCAAAACATCCGTTTCACCAACTCTAGTATTCAACTGCATTTTTCTTTGTTGAATAATTTCATCGCTTATCTTGATCAATTCTTTGTTATTTCTATCAAATTCAATCCAAATTTTCAAGTATATCTATGTATATTAGATGACAGATGGAATTAAATTTGCAACAACGGATATGTCGTTTGTATTCCAAAGGACAATAATTTATTACCAAGTTCTATGCCCACACATTTGTTTTTATTATAATGATAATAATGTAAGGGAACCTGTGCTGTAATGTTATATCTTGAATCAGCACTTGGCTTGGTTGTCCATAGAACTGTCTCTGATGGTGTTGGCAACAGCAACGACAGATGACAGTACACCTATATGGTGAATCGTAATGTTCTTATTGCAGCTTTGAAGTCCTTTAAAGAGTCTTTCAAACTTACACTCGGTTACATGTTGATTTTAGATAGCGGTGTGAAATCTAGCAAGCGTGACTCATTTTTTTTGTTATCATTTCATATTCATTGTAGTTAGCTATACCTATACTGTTCAACTAATAAGAACATGTTAAAAGAGAACAATATGTAGATTGGTACGAATAATAGTCTATGTTCGTGGTAGATTTTTGCATTGCAATCAAGATTATAATAAGTATTTTTTTTTTTTGAGAAATCCATCCTCTTTTTCTTTAAGAAAAAGACTAGATTTTTTTGTTTATATCGTTCAATTAATTCTCCTTACAATTAGGCACATCTGCTGGGTTCTTCCAATCGAACTTTACATAACCCACTAATTTTCTAATTCGAACTACAACTCCAATTTAGTATAGGTATGTTGTGTAGTTTGAAACGTTGTGGAACCTGTGTCTTCAAATACCGTAATAACATGTTTGAACATAATTTATAGCTTTGTTGTATCCATGCGTCTATGAATTTTTTCCTTACCTTGTTAAAATGAACTTTTATACCGGAAATCGACTGTTATCTATAATAATTATATTAAAAAAAAATGAACGAACAATTCCGAACGTGCCGACATAATTAATAGATTACTGTTTCTATCTATTTTATATAATATAATATTTTTAGAAAAATCGCCAGATAAACTCAGTAGGTACTACTTACTTGCAAAAACAGAATCTAGAGAAAATAAATGTATTTCCGACGAAGCTGGCGGCAATTTCATGAATTATGATATCATAATTCAAGAAAAGAAAAGAACAGTTGGCAGGCCTAGTAGGTGGTTGTGTGCGGGTGGACCGTCGGGACGCTGTATGGTGACGCCGTGGTGCGTTTCACGACTTGTAAGAAATGCGTCATTGGTTACCGTTCTAGTAGTTAAATTTATCGTTGTCGGTTTTGTAGTTTTTTTTTTCTATTTCTGCTAAGTCTAGGCTATTTTTATTTATTTAACTGGTTTTTTGTCTTTACATCGCCGACAAGATTTTCGGGTATTGTGTTTGAAAATATTTAAATATAGCGCGGATGATTCCAGCGACCTCGTGCGGCAGTTTCGATGAACTAAGGTCAAATTGTAGATGTGACGGTAGACGGTAGAGAGCGCTAGTGCTGGGGGTGAATTTATTTTTCTATTCGGGGGTAACTTCGACAGTAAATTCAAGCTCTTGAAATCACGTTTCACGACCACATATTTATTTGCACATTAGTTGATTTTATGGCTGTTTGAAATTTTCATTTGTATAATAAAGAGTTATTTTTTTTTATATTTATATACAATTCTGTTTCATCATTCTAAATTTAAAATTATTCTCTATTTTCATTTCAGGTAATCTCTCGGCTTTTTTGTTTTTGTTGGATTAATGCCTCAGTTGTTTCCATATAAATTACTAAATGGCTGTAGGTAAGTTCGTTTTATAAAACAACACGACACTTCCATAATAGTTGATGAAAGAACATATGCCTCTATGGGAGAACTGTGAACTGAGTGCTGTAATTAAGAACCCCAATGTTAGGGCGACTATAACACGAAAGCTTTTGGCAATTAGGTGTTTCGGTCCATAGTTTGATGGAAGCATTAGTCCAAAAAACATTTTACCAGTAGTTATGTGCCATTCTTATCATTCGTATTTTATCACACAACTTGTTAGATATTTAACAATTTACTACCTAATCAAAATAATTAAAATTGAATTGCTGAACAGTTTTAGCTTTAGTAAATTAAAAAATCATATGTGATGATAGTAGAAAAAAAAAAATTGAACTCGAGAGTAATAGTTGAAAAGATAATGTTCTGAACAAACTTGAACATAATGTAGATAATTTACATTCGGGGATTATTCCAATCCATTATCTAGTTGCGTTATCGATGACTTGATGACCCAAATCGGTTAAATTATATCAGCTACAAATGATAAATTTCTACGTTTTAGTGGCTGAAGTGTTGTTCCTTTATTATTATTATTGTTATTACATTACATAAAAATTGTCAAATCGATGCAGATCTGCTATTTTTTTCGTAATTTTTAGTGCTTTCATAGAATATCAATCAGTTTGTGATTTTAATGAAATCTGTCGTAAAGAACCACAAGATTTCTATGTTCTAGGTTGATTTTTGCCAATTTTCAATCAATAGAGTTGAATTTTATAATTTTCTCATAGTGTAGGAAATATACTAACACGATTATTATTATTATTATTATTACCTTAATTTTGAGCTTCACTTAAAGAACTTGTTAAATTAAGGAGGAATAAATTTATTTTTTCTTAACAACTAATAATTATTTAGAGTATATGCTAATATTTGATGGTCCTTTAAGTTAATGTTCTGTAAATTAGCTAATGCCGTACTTTGTATGGAAGAAGTAAGGAAAATAGATATCAGGAAAGACTAGTAGGTAATATCAAATTTATAGGTAGCATTTTAATTGAGGAATAAAAACAAAACCATAAGTATAAAAATTAAACAAGCTGATACAGTTTTCAACTTTTTATTATTATTTTTTTCTTTTTAATTAACAAAGATTTAAAAACTGTGATTTTTTTGATGACGGATCAAACGAGTTTATTATATTTTAACGCTTACATTTTGTTTTAAATATCTTTTAAATTGTAGGGGCGAGTATTTTGTCGTAACTCGCAAAAACAACATTCAAAATTAATTAAAATCAGTTACTGAGTCTTTTGCTTAACTCTAATTATCTTCAGAGTAAAATAAAGAGCACTCATCTTTATCATCTTTAAATTTAAGTGCCTATATTATTTTCAAATATGTTTTTTTTATGTTTTTATTTTGTCGAAACGGCACATGTTGCAAATAACCTCAAAAACTATTGCACTTTTGTGGAAATAGTACCTACAGGAAAACCCGATTATAACGATCATGGTTATTGCGAATTTACGTCTAAACCATACAAGTTTACGTAAAAGTTTAAAGTTTCATTTGTTTAGGTAATCTTTTTATGTTTATTACGAAGCGACATTACTGATATAACGAACGAGTTTTTCGAGGATGTCGAAAAATACCTCTTTTTTGAATTTTCAGTTGCAATATGTTTATTTAAGTACTTCTTTATTTCCAAAGTAATTGGAACGTGAATACTGTAAACTTTAATCTACACATTTATGGAAAAAATCTCTTCTAACTGTTCTCATCTTTTAGATGTTCATTTTAATAGTAAATTGAACGAAAAGTTGATTATGTGCTTACAGACACAATTTATGGCATCGCGATCTTCTAGTTCCAGTTAATTAATTATAATTAAACTTATTAGTAGCATGAAAAATAATATCAGGAACATAATGCGCGCGTAATACTTAATAGGCAAACAATAAAAATTAATGATTTTCCCGATGTAAAAATTTAAATGTGTTACTAATGGAACCCACAATACATGGACAAACCGTAAAAATTTCGATAATCCTTACAAAATGGCACATTTTTTTGCCAACTACACGGATTCACCTAACAAATAACCGTTACTATTCCCTTCAATTTACTTAACTTACTGTTGTTGTTATTTCAGGAATCAAATGCTTGCAAAATTATAGGCATTAAATAAGAGCATTTTATTAATTTTTGAGTCCAATTAAAAACTCTAATAGCTTTTATAGTTAGTGATAGCTTCTTTTTATCGCGAGATTATCTTGAATCAATTTTCCAAATTGATTGCGAATGAAGAAATGGAAACACTACCGGGACCAAAAAAAACCAACAGCATTGGCTAGCCGAGAATTTTATCTTTGTCCTTCATTTCCGCTTATCATCCGATAGATTTGTTTTCCTCCCTTCTACTTCTTGCATTTAGGGGACTATTTGAATTATATGTGGTTCACTTCTAACGAGATCCGCCTTTTCCTTGTAACAACTGGAAACATTTCAAATAAAATTAGATCTGACATTGTTAAATTGATATTATATTTTATAAAACATTATTAATACATTTAATGAAAAAAAAAATATTCATGCATATCGTTAGAATTTAGGGCAAATGAAAGAAACATACCCATACTTTTATAGTTTTGTATTTGTATAGAAATCGTTGGCTTGTTTGAAATGTCACGAAATTTCCAAAAGTGAAAGCTAGTTACGGATATTTCGCAATATCAGGTAACGTCCAACAAGGTCGTAGAGACACCCAAATAATAGACAAAAAAATTAGAAATCTCGTCTTTTAAGGGAGAGTTTTATACGATTTTCAAAAGAGCTTTTATGTTTTTTGACCATTGAAAATTTGTGCAAGAGAAATTTTTTTCTAAGGAAACAGGAATAAAAGGTTTTTAGAGACTTTTTCCCTCAGTCGCACTTACGACTTATTATTATTATTATTATTATTATTATTGTAAAAGAATCTCGATTTGTGTGTAATTTCTCTATTAAGCTTAATGATGTTTTGATTGTTCGATACCTCCGTCGCATGTATAAACCTCGTCGATTACCACTATCACGTATACAGATAATTGTAAATGCATCATTTACACAATCTGATATCGGTGACATGTAAACGTGCAGCTCCCAAGACTAATTACAAGCAGCTTTATTTGTTTTGTCCAACACCTACTCTAAAGGAGTTGTTTGTGTTATATACCTACTTATATGCACTCCACAGTTGTTATTACAATTTACAAGATTACTATCAACTGATTTATGGCAAACTGTAGGTATTTCATAATTATATAACTACCTTATTTTTGACTGTCTCATTAGTAAATTAGCTTATTATTTTTGATCGTAAATTTTATGATAATTCTATCTGTGTCTCTTTTGTTTTTACGAAATGTTGTTATATTTTAATAGATATAGGAAGTCCCCTTTTTGATATACAACTTGTGACTCATCGATCCTATTCGATTATTTCGAATATATATCCGTTAAATGTGAAACTTCCCCATGAGAGATTGTCTTATACCATTACAAATTTTGATATATCACCAATTGGTAAGATGATAACTTTAACCTTCACGATATGAAGATTACTTAGTTAAAATTAGTATTTGAAACACCTATTAGTTTGTTTTTTTTTATGTAAATTTGTGGTTTATTTTGCGTTATATTGATGTTATTTGTCCATAAGTGGTCCGATTCTTAGAAAAGCCTAGGGGCGGTTTAATGATAAAGTTTCGAGGAAGGAAAACTATGATTGTCGGAAAGTGGGGAAAGTAAACGGCTATAAATAACAGAACAGTATCCCCCTGTTCTTTTTCCAAATTCTCTTATAGACACAGCGATGGCGACAATGATAGTACTTACAAAAAAAAAAAACTATATAGCGAAAATGAAGTAGATATGTTGTAAACAAACCAAAAAAAAAACACCACTAATTGTGAGAAATCCATATCATCATAGATCTGGTCAAGGGTACTGTCCACCATCTAGTTTGGATGCGATGTATAGTTGTGATTTACGTATACCAGATCCGGTCGCTATATACGTACTATACGGGCCAGTGGTTAAACACAAAAGCAACTCCATCAGTAATAGTAGTAGTAGTAGGTCCCTTGATTTTCCTTTTAGGAAAACAGGATGACTTGCCCCCCTCCCCAACCCTTCTCTCTCTCTCTGTTTCTTTGCACAACCATTCCTCCATCGACCCTCGAACAATACAAAAATGAACTTGGACTGAGCGCAAAAATGAGTCGGTCTAAACAAATAAATCACTAAATATTTTTGTATATATGTATGTATAAATGCGTGTGTGTGTGTGTGCTAGTATATTTGATATTAAAACTGTATGTATTAGTGTACTGAAAAGATTTATACATCATCGCGAAAAATCAATTACTAAAACTGTATAGATGATATAATAAATGTTGTCGATAAATATGCTTATGTCCACACATCATAAATTATCTAATACATAAATTGTGTTATTTTATATAAGAATATACTAATTTTACTAACAAATCCGTATTAATCTGTTTATAAAAATGTTACAGAAATATCTAAATGTCTAAAATTAGACTTAAACTAATTTAGAATAAGTCTTATTTATTTTGGAAAAAGAATGATAATTCGACCATGTTATAAAATTGTACAATCTAGTAGAACATTAGTGATCGGTTTCACCAACGTGATATTAGTAGTCAAAGTTTCAGTTGGTTTTATGCAACATAAGGAGGCCCAAAATTTAAACCAATCATAACTAAGGCTTGCACCACACCAATGTGAAGATTTCGCTGTCGCGGCGACAACAACGACATTAAAATATTCGAATCCATGGCGATAAACTTGATTGTTCACATAGCAAAGCGCAAACTCCACAATGGCTGGGGCAACTAAAATTTCGCCATCGTGTATGGGGGACCTAATACCGACTTTAAGTCGCGCAGATCGATCGCGTTATGAAAAATGCACATTTGGTGAGACCTATTTTTGAACAATCAAAGAATAATAAATTTTCTGTGAAATAAAACCTTGCTTACAACGAATAATACCTAGATTTGATCACTAGTCTACTGGAAATAAGAAAATAAACAAAAACGACATGAAGTAGCAAATCAACAAGAAACTAAATGGTTTTTGTAATAATTTGGTAAAGGATCGATAAAAAAACTTTATAATTATGTACTGATTGTTCCAATTAGTGCCCATTTTCTCGTATTACCGTTCAAATAAAAGGCACACACTCATAAGGTGATTTGTTTGATGAAGGAAGGGATAACAAAATGTAGGTTAATATAATTTGTATTCAACGTTTTTTTTAATTGAATAATAACTGAAAAAAATATTCATCCTACACAGATATTACCATACCTACAGTATATTAGTGTAACGATCCGGGATCTATAATTTATTTTCCTTTTATCTCTGATAGTGATTTGTAATCAAAAAATAATAGAAATAATAGGCAAGTAATCTACTTATTTTCATTTTTAATTTTCTTATCAATGTATTGATGTATTTTAGTCACACCTGTAAAATGTTTCCATTTCAGTTTTCACTAGGGTTGTCGCCCTTCACCATATGAAACTGACTCATTTTCAAATTCATCAATTCGCCCTTATATTCTAGCTCACGTTGCAAATTGACACATATTTACGAGTACCTACTATACCTATAGGTTATGCATTTATTATGATGCAAATATAATCAACCATATTGCAGTTGCGGGAATATTTGATAAGCATGAAGATAATATCACAACCTGTATAATAGAAATTTCTAATGAATTCATGAGTTTACTATAAATTTAATTGGAACACGTTATAATTATTTAATTAATTATTTAAATAAGTGTATGTTCTTTTGTGTTTGAAAATCTTTATCATAAAGATTTGACCGATTCAGATGATTAAGTTACGAAAAGTTTTGAAAAATGTGTTCTAAAATCCACCCAACTATTTTGTGAATAGCCTGTGCCACACCCGACATATGGCCGAAATCGAAAAAGAAAAAAGAATGAACAGAAACAATATATATAATTATAAACGTTTTAATAAATTGCTACATGTCTTAAGTTAGTTGTAATGTTTCAATTCAAATTCTATCGTGCCTGTTTTTGTAAAATTTTCCATTATTAATATTTAATTTATTTTGCCTGAAAATATATTCTTGTGTTTTTTGTTGTTGTTGTTCCTTTCGTGGACAAGTTTCGATTCTATAATATCACGACAGAATCCATAATTGCACTGGCAAGTAATTCTTTTCGAAAAATAACACAAAATAACTTGAATTTTCGCAGTCGGTAATTTTCCGGTAGACCCGCGATATCGTGTCACAAGTCCATTAGTTGTTTTCCTCCTGCCGCCTCTGTCTCGGGTAAGAGACACCCTATGGTACCGGAATGACCTAGCTGATTACCAAATCAAACTCGTGTTCTGTACCTGATACACCAGCCGATACACAATCTAGTCGCTTGTAATTGTATTTATAACTTTCGCTTTTCAGTTTGACAACAACAACAACAACACAACACAATATATTCACTGTTTGGTGGTTGTTTGGTGTTGGTGTTAAGAATGTTATCACTTTCCTTGATCATTAATAATGAATGAAGAGGAAAGAGGAAAACTTTCTGAAACGAGATTGTCATATTTCGGTTTTATGTCAACCACTACCACCACCATTTTACCTACCCATACATGAACACCCTCCATAATGGTCATGAAGAATGGCTTCTGTGTGCGAACTTTGTATTTGTTTCGTCCTCCCCTTCTTTCTAGTGCTAATACTATCCTGAAAGGAATGTATATATCTCAGTTTAGTTTTATATCTCTGTTTCACTTTACCACATACAAGTGAATGAATAAGTTTAGCGGCTTACCCTCAAAGACCAACAAGCAGTTTCAGCAGTTTCAAACTGTCATGTGATCTCAGACAGCTGTTGGACTCATCACACGTATCCTATTCTACCTACGCGATGGGTTCTTCCATACACCTCAGAAAAAAAAATCAATCAATCGATTGTTAGACAAAATCATATTAAAGATTACAAGAAAAAATAAATTTACAGAATTTACATGCTATATTAATTAAAATTGTTTCTACTGAAATTGAATAAATCATAGGAACTCCCTGATTGCGTGCTACTGAAATCTGGTATTTTTTTTTCGCCCGTCTTTTACATGCGTAAAGAGAACAGAATGGTATAAATTTTCAATTTTCCAAATGTGTTTTGGTGAAGATGAGCTGTTGGGTTTATGAAGAGGGGTGTAGTGGGACGGACCCGGTTTGGGTATTGATTTAGTAGCTGGCGGGCGTTCTAAGGCTTTGGTAGCAGATAGACAGGCAGGCATGACGCATTATATATGGCGCTGGAGACGAATTTCATTGAGAGAGATAGTGCTATTTCCTCCCACGCAGCCGAGCGGAATACCATGTGTATGTGTGTGTTTGTATGTTTGTGTGTGTGTGTATTTGGGAGAGGTAGCACAACTCACAAGGGAACTCTGATGTGAAAAAGACAGCTGGGCCTCCGAACTCGTTTTCAAAATACAAAACGAAAATAATTATTGCATTCCTTTATTGGTATTAAGTGTTGAATATTTAAAGGCTCATTTGCAAATATTCGTATGGTGGTTGTCTTTTTGATTGCCGAAAATATTTCGGCACATTGATTTTGTTACTCTGGATAGGTAAAAATTGTCACAAGATGTAAGAATGCTATTTAAAAACATTTATTACGATAATTTGCAAGAAGTTTTAAATTTTTCAAAGCATTTTTAAGGTTTTTTTTTTAGATCACAGGTGCTCTTGACGCAGGTCGGTAGGAATGAAACATTCTTCAATTAATTAAAATTCTTGTCTTATCTTTGTATCTTTGATACGACTTGAAATGTTCTTAGTTCCTCGTCGCACCCGTAAAACATACTTTTACAATTGTTTTGCCATAAACTCAATTTTTGTTCCACAATATCTCAAAACTGACTTTCTCATCATATCCCCTAAAGATTTGTATCACATTTTCACTGTTATAACATGGAGGGTAATCTGGATTCGTTTCGGGAATAGTCACTTAGCAGTGTTGTATTTTTTATGATCACTCAGAAAACAGGTTTCTAACAACATCATCTTCATCGTCTTTACTCGTTATGACAACCGTTACCTACAATATTTAAACGTGGATGTTTTTGATAATTCCTGATGAATTCTTTTAAAGTTGAAATTATTCAACAATGTTGTAAACCAGTAATATGGATTTTATTGTTGTTTTTTTTTTTGTTCATCTTCTCCATTCTCTTCCTGCGACTAGACGCGATCTGTTGAAAATTTCAAGATGAACTAAGTGCGGCGACGATATTGTTTTCTTTGCTGAAGCGGAAGAAGACTGGAGCGTGAGAAATATTTCTTCCCCGGCTGACCTCTGCTCTTGAGATTTCGAGGAAAACAAAAACAAGACCTCACCGAAACTCCCAAAAGTCTTAGTACAAAAGTAATATATTTCTTTACATCAACATGTTTTGATAGTTTGGAAACTTAAGTTTTTAATTACAATAAAATGCAATCTAACTAATTACACGGTAGTTTCTGTGCCGACAGAGATTTTAAATTTAGATAAAACGTTGCCAAAATTTCGTTTTCCTGTAAGCTATAAATTAGACTGTTTGGCTGACATGGAGTTCGGATTAATTCATCTCTTTCAGATTAACTGTAGTGAACTGACGTTGGCGTGAGGGTTTTTCATGAAAACGGAGAAAGCACCAGGACGGGATTCGCTTCACCATTGAATCTCTAAATGAAATTATCATTGATGTTGTTTTTCCAAATATTGCTGGACTATACTGCTTCTTCTATACGCGAATTTTGTTTTGTTTTTATTGGTGTCGGACCATTTTCATTGATTAGTTGCATTTTGCACTAGACAGAGTATGGTAAATTAATTCGTTCAAGAACTTGTCTATTTGATATCTTAAAGTATAATTAAATTATTCACTTTAACCGACAATAAATCAATAAAGTAAATAATGTAGTCATAAACAAGTACAATATGTACGCCTTTAGTAGAATGTTGTTTAATTCATGAACCTCAGTGGAAATGTGGATTGGCATCATCCAAGCTGCAACTTCAATCTGGCAAAGTCGCCATTCTATGCGGAATACTAATCTGATGATTCTGAATTGTGCCGCTTCACCGGAACTGACAGTTCTACGTTTGATTTTGCTTATTTGCATCTCGTATAAAACATCATTCCTCACTTTAGATTTTTTTCGAATTTAATATGAAATTATAGATTTTTCAGTAAAAATAAAGATTCTTAAATAAGATCAATTAGAAGAACATGTCGATAGCCGGGAATTAATTTCCTGCCGACTTCCTGGATATCAACATATATATTAAAACATGTCTTCTAACCGTTAATCATTTCTATAAATCTAATAATTTTTATTTATTGTGATCGCAAACATTTTCATGGTCTATTTAGTTAACAACGTAAGATTATAAGGTTAATCTTTACATTTTTCATTGAATTTAACAGTATTTTATCATAAACGGAAACCCGTATCTAGTAATCAATTTCTTAAAGTAGCACCAGTTTTCTGATGTGGGCACAGAATTTATGTTCTAATATTACTATTAATTACTAAATAAAAATTAGTTGTTGTAGGTAGTAAATTGTTTTAAATAATTTATTTCTGCATCTGCTTTTTAATAACATTATGTTTCGATCGTACTGTTTTTCAAATGAAAAACGTCGTTTTAAGTATCGGATAATCTTTATGTATTTGAGGAAGTCGAAAGGAACTTGTGGTTGAAAGTTTTACGATCAATGCTGACAGCTTTAGAATCCTCCATACCTATCCAGCGTTATAGATAGACGCGTTTAGGCGGCTTCATGTGTCGGTTTCAAATTCATTCAAAACAACTGATATGCTAAAAATATTTTTAGATTTTAAAAAATTCTCAACACTCATTTTTCCATAAGTTTTTCTTCTTTTTGTTGTTGTTGTTGTTGTTGTTGCTGTCAGTATTTAACAGATATTCGTTTAATATGGACAAGAGAGTTTTATACGAGTTGAAAAGTTTATTTGCACGCGAATGTAATTCAATGTATAAGTTTCACAGTCACGGCCCGACAGCTTGGTAGATACGTTCAGGGAATAAACACAAACGCCTCCGATATTCCTAATGCCTTTGTTGTAGAGCTAGTAGAAAAGGCGGGGGACGCATGAGCATAGCGTCGCGGCGCTTGAACACAAGTGCGGGATTACCAGCGTCGGTCCAGCAGCTTCACTCTAGTATCAAATCGAATCGCGTTTGCTTCTCGCCGTTTTGTTAACATTTCCTTGTGTCTGCAGTCGTGATTGCCGTGTTGTCCACAAAAAGATTTATTATCACAATAATAAAAACAATTTGAAAATAAGAGATTATGATGAAATTTTCTGCAGGGTAACATAAAATAAAAAAATTAAAGAGAAGATATTTTTGCTACTGGAATCTTGTCTTGAAATTGTTTGAAAGTTAATATTCGTGATCTGTGTTACATTTTATCAATACCAGTTTCTCGTTTGTAATTTGTCATTCAAGGCACATCTCTCGTTACAAATCAATGACTGATACAGAAAAACCAGACAACTGCTAGTTTGTTATGAAGATGTCAACTCTTTTATCCCTTCATAATGAGCGTATACAGTATAATACGTTTATTTAAAGGATCGTGTCAGTCACGCGAAAATTATAAATGTATTGTTTAATAATTGAGGGGACAAAACTGCAAAATCGGAACTATTACCATCATTTGAATTGAATATTTCGGCATGACGAGTGTTGTTTTTTTTATTTTGATACAGTGTTGGACCACTTCCCAAGATCCTGACCGGTGATAGTTTGAAACAATTTTAATTTTATTGTCTCTTTTGTTTTCTTGTTTCCTTATTTTTTAATTTCTGTTTTTCTAAATAGTGGACATGTGTATAATAGACGATAATAAACGATAGACTTTCATAGTGATTATTGAACAGTTCTTTTTTTTTCGTTCACATCTCATCGTCTCTATAATTTTTTTTTTTATGATGTTGCGCAGGAAGAGAAAACTCCATCTCGATCCATTGTAAGAATAACAATCACGGTGAGTTTTTCCAGAATTTATGTGGGGGTGACAAAATTTTAATTAAATCAATTCTGAACATCGTCGCCTCGAAACACATAAATCTTTATGAATCCGTTGTCCGCATGTTTTAATTAAATATTCACGATTGATAAATGGCCACCCATTGTCTGACAAAATATAAAACATTAATTACGTTTTATCTTCACCCACAACCATCCCATGTAGATAGGCTGCGAATTTCGGACGATTATTATTGATATGTGAAACATGGCCAGCGAGTCTATTCGATACCGGCACCAGTGAACAGTGATGATTTCTAAAATTACATTGATAAAACACTCCCATGTTAACAATAAAATAGTGTTTTATAACTTCCGTACCAGTCCCTTTCAAACATAAACAATTTAAAAATTATTCCTAATATTTACAATTAGATTCTGTAGGTATTTCATTATAATTGCATATGCCAGGTATTTTCGAACGAAATAAAAAAAGGCTATTGAACTTCTTGTTGTACACTGTTGGAACTGCCCTAGAAGTTGCCTCATAAATCAAAATTTGCAAAGTACGGTTTTTCAACTTTCACTTTAAATGTGAAGATAAGCTAAGCATTTTAATGTGGACTCTCTTTTTACCCTCGTCTAAAATAGGCTATTGTAAACAAGCGACTTTTAGCGTTTACATCTCAAAGTAATGCCCAACCAAGGGCGGCAGACAAAACTTTTATTCTTTACAAATTCCTTCCTATTATGATAACATCTAAAAAAAGAAAAAAATGAAAGAGAAGGGAAACTTGCTCGCTTATACGTCTGAAGAAATCATTCTTGGAAAGATGGAATAGTTTACATGACATATCTGTTAGGTCAGTACAAGAATATTAAAATGTTTGTCTTGATTTTGAATTTCTTCAGGTTGTTGTAAGGACTTGGTTTTGTTTTATTTGATTTTACTGTCAACAACGACAGATAGAAATTGGTTATGCCTCGGCAATTTTCCCAGTCATTTTCTAATTTTCCATTTTGCTTTTATTAATTTATTTAAATATTCATTTGTCCAACAAACACAAATTCCATCAGATTAATTGGTTGCATGTGAAATTGTTGTAATTAACTGTTGCTAATTAAAAACATTCATGTAAGTATTTATAAATAATAAATAGAAACAGTGTTTCTAAACAAATAACTTCTATTATTCAGCCCGTTGATATTAAAATTGTTTAGCATTGATTGAATTATTTCAGATTAATACCTAAATAATACGATAAACCAACAATTTCAATGACAATTGAATGAATGTGATGCGAAATTATTGATGTGTTGCTGATTATTTATTAATTTATTTTAAGTCTAATCTTATAATTTATAGTTATACGTGCTCTTTTCGTTGAAATCTTTTCCGTTTTCATTTTATGTTAAGCCTGTCTGTATTATACTTAAAGTCGTGGTATCTGTTTATCCAACTGCGTTTAATAGTTTCCTCGCCTCACTAAGGATGTTGTGATTAATATTCGTGTTTCTAAACAGTCGCACATCTTAAACTTAAGACAAAACAAAGCAATGCAAAATAGTAAGAGAGTATTTAGTAAACTAGGAATTTCGTCTTTCGAAGACGAATATCTCACTTTCACCCCCTCATTCCTACAAACCGGAACAATGAAAGTTATGCCGCAGTATTTTGCGAATCCTCCCTATATAACGACTAGGACGACTTTGGCCTTTAGCTTTGTGTGTGCTCTCTCCTCCCGTTCGCTCCAAGAGGCACGGATTCTGCCGCACTTTATGGTCTTGTGGAAGCCTATAAGCGTTATCACTTAGTTCAACCGTGCCTGTTGTAATACATTACCGATACTTGCTGAAGTGTGAAGATGTATTTTGGACGTTTTCCGAATTAATCAAATGTGCCTGTTTTTATCAGAATTCGTACGCTCGTGGAATCTCAATATGAACTCAACGTCGTTAATCATTAGATTTTTAATTAATCCAAATGTATCCTAATTTGTATAATAATCGATTTGTTTTTTGAGGTTTATTTAGGTTAAATATTACTAGATACAGGTTCGATTTGATTTGAACAAACAAGTTTTTGGTTAGAATTTGGCAATATCGCAACACATTTAACCTGGGAAATAACATGACAGGCCGCAAAAAGTTGGGTTGAAGCGAACACAATAAAAAGGCAAGAATAGTGAAAAGTAGAGCCACAAATCATGGGTTAGACTGCAATATATGACTGCAAACCCGATGTAGTGAAAGGCTTTGTGTTTACGAACAGTACATTATATTCACAAGTCCACGGAATGGCGAGGGATGCACTGAAATGACTAATGTATTTTAAAATGTTCAACTCGCCCGCGAATTATGCCTAAGCTGTGGTTAAAATCATATACATTATATACACATATCTACATACATATAGATATAGACTGTATAGGTAGTACTTTACATAATAGTAAAACACCATATCAAATCATAGAATCGACAGTGGTGACGGCAATGGTAATGCAACAATAGTGTTGGCCAGCCCTATAAATCAAAATCGACTCGATAGCAATGGTCGTTACTGATATTTTTACGGGTATACCCCGTTCTGTTTCGATTGAGTATCTGTTCATCCAATCACACGTGCCGATATGAAATGCATCTGCTGTTTTAAAATAAATACTTGATTTATCGGGCTCCAATAATTTTATAAAGCGATTATTTTATTAAACAATGCAGAACGTTGAAATCGTACCTTTTATTTATTGACGTCAAAAGTAGGATGCGTTGTGCGACAACTCATAAATCTCAGATAATTCCGTTCGTGTTTACACCCCGTACTGGTGTGAGTGCTATTCCCAAAATTCTTTCGTATTTTTGGGCAATCGCATTAGGTGAGCCTCTTGTTGTTGTTGTTGTTGTTGTTGTTACTTTTTTTTTGGTTGATTTTTTTTGTATGTGTATCGCACTACTAAAGGATGATGGTTCGTTGGAGCGCGCGGCTGTCTGCCAGTCCTGCTCTTCATTTCTCGCATTTTCCATCGCCATAAATCAAGGGACAGGAGACAGCCTAGCGGAGAGCACTCCGTTGCTATGGTTCCGCGGCATCCCGACAGTTTTGCGGGAATCGGGGCAAGGAGGACGCAGATCAGAACCGGGGATTTAATCCTGTCGGGGATGTCTGAGAGACCGGGAAAGTTAATAAGAGTTTGGGGAGATTAAAAATAATCCTACTGTTTTGCAATATTGCTGTGCTACGCGTTAAATTTTAACCAATTTTGTATTCATTACGTTATACATTAATACTATGAATATATATCTATCTTTTTTTTGTTACAGGTAAGCCGTCTTGTTCGATCCTGTTTCCTCCTTAATATGAAGGTAACAAATCCTTGCAAAATTCGATTTTACTAAATAAAACATATACCTAGATATCACTTGAGCCAATCAGATAAAATGGATTAGTTTTCAAATTTTGACAAGGGTGAGTGTGATTGGTGGCCTTTGTCTCGGCACCCCCTCCGAACGCCTATCTCATAAATTCGTCAAGTCTTTTCTTTGTTGTCAAACAAACAGATCATAACGTCACAAAACAGAATCCTACATTTGTTGGAATATTTAATTTCTGTTGACTATATAGGGACACGATGTCCTCTAAATATTCACTATAGTGTTGAAAATGATAAATATCAGTAGTTGTATTTGCGATTCTAATGAGACACGGTCGGATAGTTTAGCCACATATAAATAATTACGTACAAAAAACAACTTTAACTAAATAAATTCGAGAAACTTACCAAATGAATAAATTTCAAATTGAGATATCTAGTATCTTGGAATCTGTAATTAATCTTTTTTTTAGAAAAGGTGATGAGTGCATTACCATACCGTTTGCCAAATTAAACTGATCTTTACAAATAAAAACATAAACAACACATATGAAAATGGATATCGTTAAAGAAATAAAACAATTTGTTAGTTCTAACAAGTCTAGAATAATGAACTTACTTCAGGACATTTGAAATATTCATAATCAAAAACGATTTTATTTAGTACCGCTGACTATATTTAAGCAGGTGTACATACATACCTACTATGTATGTTAAAATATCTACTGCATCTCGTTTAAAAGATAAAGTTGTTGTTTCAGATGTTCTGTCATTCATTTCTCAAAATAACATTCAAAATTAACGTTACCAGTTTCCAACCAAAATATTGAATATGTAAATAAATAAATGAATAAATAAATAATCCGACTATATTAGTTGTTAGATTTGTTCTAGACTTGTTTATTGTTGATATGTTAAATTAATTCAAAAATTTGTGTAATATTATCGTTGTAATAATTGATAAAATTGCTAATTTATAATAAATTTTACTATTAATTGACTTGCTACTGTTGAAATATTTGAATTCCAATAAAGATAACAACATATACAAAATCTTTTATCATGATATTGCTTTAAATATACCTGTAACTGTAGCGATAATTGTAGAAATTAATTTCAAGTTAATGAATGGTGTAGACAACTTTTCAGTTGGTTAATTATTTTTAATGAAAATCATTACTTTTCCTCTCTGTTCCATTCGCTTTATATTATTATTACTATCATCTTTATAAATGAATTGACCTAAATTACTGACAATATTGTAATAAATTATCTTAACAACATCTTTCAAGCGACATAAATTAGTTGAAATTTACGATGTTCCGTTTCAGATAAAAACAGAAGAAGAAATTTAAGTGTTTGACAGTGTAAGTAATGTTAGGAGAGGAAAAGGGGAATAGTAGTAGTATAGTATGTATAGTGATTGGAAGGCGTAATAGTGAAAGAAAAATGTCTGCCGACGACATGTCTAGCTAATTTTAGATGCCTATTATTGTTGAATATCATGAATTATGTCTTTGGTATATTTTTCATAGAGTCTGTACCTAGTTTGTAAATTAACAAAAAAAAAACCTCTCCCCTATTAAAAGAAACCTTTACTACCTACTTTCCTTCTTTCTCACGTTTACAAATTACAATGGCTTTGTTGTACCATAACTTTGACAACAAACGTATGTTTGATTTCGGGGTCTATAAGTGGGTATCAATTTCTGTTCAACTATTCTATAATATATTCCTTTTTTATCGTTATTCTTATTCAATAGATACAATTAGTAACAATTTATATTGCATACAGGTGATTTTGCATCATTTAATGGACAAGTACTAATTTAAACCCGTAGTTGCTGTATATTTAGAACGTGAATTCAACATATTTCGAATACTATCATCAGTCGACATATAACAGTGGCTTTCAATTAGAATACCATAGCTGTGCAAAACGTGGCATGGAATGTTACATATGCGTAATTCCAATGTGTCCATTCTCCCCCATAATATAGGAAAATTCAAAGTGATATTTTGACATTTAGTTGATTAAACAAAATTTGTTGTCCACAATTTTTTTTCCTGTTATCTCGGTTAAATTTATTTTGTATACTATAGAGACCCACACACACACACACACACACACACACACACACTAACGCACAGAACACTATTCAATCCTGTGATTCGTGGAAAATGCTCTGACTAGTTCAATCAGCGTTGTTTTTGCTCCAGTGAAATTTACGTTTCCTGTAGACTGAGCAATTTTTACCAACTTGATAAATGGCCGCTGCTGATGACACCTATGAAATACGTCAAGGGGGGGTGGGTTGACTGAGAGATTTCAATTAAAACCCATGTTAGTGGAATAATGCGGACCCGAATCAACTTTCCCCAACAAAAAACTATACTGAAGTTATGCCAGAAACTTACTAGAAAGAACAAAACCAATGTATACAATACATATTGTTGTATACGACTAGTAGGAGCCACAACATTTTATCCTCTATGGTAAAGTGTGAAAATTGTTCTTATTTTCATTAGACAAGAAATGTGGAAATTTTTAAAAACGAATTCCAAGTAGTTCGTTAACAAGTATGTTGGGAAACTGTTGAACAGGCGTCAGATTGTGGGATCTGGTTAGCCATCTGTTATTCCCTGTTCATTTTGATATAAGATCATCGCTTGTATGTAAATATAACAATTATTGTATTTACTACAGTCAGTTCAGTATGGAAAACTATTTAACTCTTGTTTTTTTTCGTCTTGTTGTTATTGTTTATTTATTTTGTTTTGTATAGAAAATGGTGACAATTTCCAAACGAAATCAATGACTTTTGGTGTACTGCGTCGCCCTAACATTTTGTATAATGGAAATTCGATTGTTTTCTGTGCTTTCACCGTCGAGGGTAGCAATAGAGCGAGCGTCGGGACGCCCTGCTAGCTGGGGGTGTGTGCAGTCGAGCGCGCGGACTATTGTTGCGAGACCTTGCACGCTTTGATAGTTGATACAATGACCCAAGTGATTAATGGGCTAATCCCCGCGCGGCATACACAATGCGCTAAGATCGCGAACATTCCGGATATTAGGAATCCTCGCCCTCACAATGGGCTCTACCCTCAGTTCTCGCTCAGCCATGCCTTCTTCTTGTTATATTCATCGGGGAGGTCAGTTACATTCAGTCCCAATACACCAGCCATCTTTGGTTCACAGAATTATTATCTTCTATATCCAACACAGACAAAAAACCATATAATAATACCGATGGTTTCAGTACCATCGTTGAAATTGTTAATTGCGAAAAGAGACTCGCAAATTAAGTTTCTCAATTATAAATAGTTTCAAACTCTATACCTGCACATAGAGGAGTAATAATTCATTTAGCTAAATTATAATGTAGACAACAATCCAAACAAAAGGAATACATGAGTACACAAATTGATACATTGTGCGTAGTTTCTTTGTCTCAGTCGTATGTACAAAAAAAAGGCGAGATTTCTTCGTTCCCCAACCTGGTCACTTAATTATGAAAAAGGTCCGTGTCATGGATGAAGCATGGAAAGGATGGCAGCTCATTTTCTAACATAATAGATTCATTACATTTCTTGATGTTGGTCCGTAACATATCTGACACTAAATATTAGTCATCCTTGTTTTTCGGTAGGTTTCGCAGGATGGCCGAATTCTCCCCCCTGCTATGCGTTACGCACAATGCTAATGTCGACCGGTTGTCCAGTCCGCCCCTATGGCAGTTCGGCCATATTAGGGAACATGTTATTATTAATTGAGTCTTCCAAATTGTGCCAGATATTTCTGATTTATTACCAGAAACGGATGGCCTCGCATCTCTCAAAATTTATCGCTCTCCAAAAAGATAATTGTCTTATTATTTCCAATTAAAATTCGAGGTCGAGAAATGCTCGGATAAATCTATTTATTGACTTGTCTAGGAGTATAATATAATAGATAATCGTAAAACGGGTAGTAGTGAGGCTAATTATCATATTAATTAAGACTAACGAAAAATTTTTTTGAAAATCATTCTACGCCCGGGTGCTCCTCATCAGACCAGTAGTTAGACACGTTGTAGTTCAATTTTTTTTTCTAAAATTAACTCGTTTGATGCTAAATTGTAGTTATTTATGGGTTGTTAAAAATTTTCGGCCATTTTTGCCCAAAAAATTATTGTTATTATAGTGGTAATTTGTTTCGTAATTCGTTAACGAATACATAGATCATTAACGTGTTTAAATTGACTCTAAAAAGAAAGATTGATGAATTTGTGAACAATTAGTTGACCGCATTTTTGTCGTTCTTTAAAATTTATTGTTTGATTAAAAATCGTATCGTAAATGTGTGACAAAATATTGTTTGATCTTTGGATATTATTATCCGTCTGGAACAACAACGTTTGGCATCGTTTTAATAGCAATTACCTGGGTCGTGAGAGGATATAAATAAATAAAAAGTTCGACAGATGAACGCGCGGTGTATTTCTGTGCAGTAATTTGTCGTAATTCGCGGCCACCGACAAGTGAAACTGGTTAAATGTGTGTGGTCCGCATTAGTTCCTGACCCATGATCAGATAGCGGTCCTCTTGATTCCCATCCATATACGATTTACTTCTTATTTATGTTATACACAATGAACCATATACTATACTACTATACTATGTATGTAATATAAGTGGTATAAGAATTATGATCCCCATTGCCGAAAATAGGGGTAGGAGGTTCGAGCTTTTAAACCAAACAGCATGACATAAGACCGAAAAGGGGATATATGGTGGCCAGTGTTGATAGAAGGAGAACGACGCGGGGAGGTGTGTGCGTGCGCTCGGCATATAGTGATGTTTGAAACGCTGACAGCTTGCCAGTACTATTACAAGCCCGTCCACCAATCCGCTGGCAGTTCACAGTGCAAACTGACTGTCGAGGAGAACGTGAGTCCCCGCCGCCGCGCCGCCTCCCGTTTTTCGAATTTGACAGATCAGTTGAACCGTCATCATAGCCGCCACCACGAGGTTCACGCGTTTCTAGTGGCATAACACCGGACCTATACATGAATCATTCGATTCCAATATAGCGATACTCAATAATAATAACAAATTCTCTTACTTTATTTTAGCATTTGTGTTTTGAGTTCGTTTTATTAAAAGGCGGGAAGTGTATTTCGTGTTTGTTTTGGTTTTTTGTTGTTTTTCAGAAAAAAAAGTTATGCAGTGATGGCAGTGATGGCATGTGAATGTGTGAAGTGTGTAACGAGCCCCTTGTTGAATATTGTCGATTTCCTAGGGATACCAAGGTAAAATTTAAGATCGACCCGTTACCTGGGTGGTCCGACACGCATCTCCGAATCGGGTGGTGTAGAATCTTAATACTGTTAATTGACATGTTAAAAGCTCACTATAATAAAGTGGCTAATGTGATTTAAAACGAACTGAATCGACACGGTTAATATGTTGCTATTATTCATATAGTATCATATATGTACATATCTACCGTAGACGATGGGGACGCGCTGACATAATACCTAAACCAGTTTACAAATTTTAAACATGCACATGTCGATTAACATAATCACATTTGTTGGCCACTTTTCGAGATACTCATCCAATAAATTTCCTACTTCTTCGATTTCTGTTGGCGCCGTTATTTCAGTACATAAATCAATATTTCATTATCTAGATCACAGTAAGTGAACATATTTAAAATTTATAGTTGATCAAAAATTAAACGTTGACATAAAGATTAGGTCTTTACACGGTATTTTATTGTAAGGAATTTTAAAAAATTTGTGACATTTCCGGACGAGTCCGTCTTTTTAGTCTAATAAACTAGGTATTTGATTTGACGACAGATCAAAGCTTAACGGTTACCTATAAATTCTAGTAAGAAACACCACAAAAAAAAACAAAAATTTACGACCTTTTTTCCTTGTTCCTAGCCAAAGACATTATATAACAGATTAGTTATTCTTCTAGCCATAAATTTTCCAAGTTATTTGACAATAGAAAAGCAAAATAAAGAATCGTAAAATCATCATCATCATCATATAAAAAAAATTACAAAGTTTTTGTTCTTTTACTAGTCTTCTTTTGAAAAAAAAAATATGCAAAAAACACCCACGAAACAAAACAAAATTATAGTTCTTTATTTCTGTTCTGAAAAGATATAATTCTTCAAGTCGCATTATTGTAAAAATATTAAAATACCGCAACCCTCGATTTACACGGTACTCAAATTTTATGATGCTTCGTAATGAATCAATTTTACGGGAGAGAAACAACATATTTTACTGGAAAAATAATGTATCAAAATATTCCTGCCAAATATCAAAATTTCCATGTAAAATTGACGGTAGTATGACAAGTATCCTGATTTGCACGGTTTAGTGTTTATCGGTACCAAATAGCCGGATATATCGAGGTTGGGGTACCCAAACTTCCAACACTTTTCTTTAACTCCAATGAACAGGGTGGGAATTTCGGCAAAAAATTTTATTTATTAGGTATTTTTGTGATTACTGCTTTTGAATATTTCTGAATTTTCGTGGTAACGTTTTTTTTCGTTCTTCAACCGTCTAATTTTTTGATATTATCAGCATAAGTAATTTTCATTACCAGTTACACTATCAATTGTAATTTATCGCCATGCAAAACAGTGAACCCACGTTTATGGTCTCAAAGGACGTAAGCAATCAATTTGTGAACGCTTATTAGGTATTATACTAGCTGAAATAAAAACATATACGCAAACGGTCTAAAGTTGATTCAATGTTGTTTGATAAATGTCTATATACCTATACAACTTTTTTTTTCATCTATTCTAGTCTATAATGTCGGCCATTGAAAATGAATAAATGGCCTAAAGGTGCATCCTCAACTAGTTGGGGAAAACAAAGAATTTTTCGTTTAGACGGACCGTGCTAATCAAGAGATCTTATAAAGCAACTGGCTAAGTCATAATTTATGGTGTTCGAGCGAAATTATTAAGACGATGAAGATATAGACTCGTATAACGTTTTTGTAGCTCTATTAAAGTTAGGTCAGCATATTCCAAAAGATAGGTATCTGCACTGTTTTTCGATATTGCGATAATTCGATCATGGAAAGAGAGAGTCTCAATTTTTTTTTTTTTTGGATCTAAACTAGTTTATTGAAAGAAATTGGCGATGATGTAATATACCAGTTACTGGGTGGCTGCATCTGGAACTTGAAATGTTAGCAGATTGCAACCAATTATCTAAATTATATGTATGTATGTTGAATGTGAAATTTTCTTTTAATTTCAAACAACAACAACACAAAAACCAAAACATATTATTTGATTGTTTGTTTTATTAATTGTAAGTAGTTGAAACAATAATTTGAGAAATGCTTTTATAAATACATAAATAAGTAAGTACAGTATAGATGTCATTTTGAATCTCCGTTAACATTAGATGATTTATATTACGAAAGGGAATCGAAACTCTGATTAGACATAACGCAAGCTTCTTCGAATAATGAGACATGCATATGTATGTTCGATATCAAGTGCTGGTAATAAGAAGGGTCTGCTGTCAGCCTGGCCTAATTGCCCCCTGATTTATGTTCGACCTTAACGTATACAGTATTCAAATTAAAATAATTATTATTCAAATTGAATTCCTTAGACCCATCCTATCTGTATGCGAATACGACTAACGATTGATTCTATGTTAGAAAATATTGTTTACAATTTTTCAAAAAATGTTACTTTCAATGAAATGCTCACTCCCATATTATTCAATATATTTAACAAATCAAAGGTCATATAGATATATAGGAAAAAAAACAATCCAATCACTAGTTGATATCCGTGGTGGGAATTTTCCATTAAAGTAATCCCTGTAATCAAATTGGCACAACAGGACTGGGATAGTGTGGTTCACAGGACGATTTCTCAATTTAGAAAAATGTATTTTTTATTCGATACTTTATTCTTGATAGATTGAAAAGTGGATGGACTATATTTACGATACAGATAGTAATTAATCATTCAGTTTATTAATTTGTTTTAATAAATAAATTCCTTTAAGAGAAATCTTAGTTGATATTAATTAATCATTCATATTTAAATCTGGAATTGGAAATGTTAAAATATTTCATAAATTCCATAGGAATTTTTTTGTGATTTTGTTGTTCGCTTTTTATTAATTTTTAATAGTTTATTAATTGTATTTAATGATAGGCTAATTGAATTTTTACCAGCCCCACCAAGGGGAAGCCGCTATTCGTTTTTTTTTTGTGTGTCACTCTCGGATCTCAGAGACTGAAATAACTATAAATTTAATAGCAAATGTCACAATTAAGTTCCTGCATTTAATCAAAAGCTTGAAAAATCATAACCTGTCATATGGTTTAGCATTTATTAGAGTGTTACCCAGGATAAAATTTTCAGTCTCTCACAGTCTTTCACAGAAAGACTGATTTCAGTCTCTAAAACAGTCTTGCTTTTGGCACTGACAGAGACTGTAGTCTCTCTCCAAAGACTACAGTCTCTGATATTTCAGTCTTTAGGAGAGAGACTGTAGTCTCTAGGAGAGAGACTGTAGTCTCTAGGAGAGAGACTGTAGTCTTTGGGATTTCATAAATTGAATACGTGAAT
>JAZBHA010000011.1:0-19581 GCA_037464855.1 Iselma pallidipennis
ACATGTCTGCCGTCATACCTAAATCAATTTTGGACAATAGTGAGCGTTCTATTCACTTCTATTTCATTGAGTTGGTGGTATTTGAATAATGAAAATGCTAAATTTTGCCGCTATGGCGCTGATGATAAAAATACGCACCATCCCTCCCAACCCTATAGCAAGGCAGCTAGAAGGAAGCTAGATCGCTAGAATTGAAATTTGCGTCATCTATCATTTAGATATCAAAATAGTTTCAGCAATCACTCCCTTTCCATTTGAGTGTCCCCTCTCGTTTATCTATTTCTCTCTGGCTCTTATGTCCGTTTTATAATTTGCTCGAGCAGGCGATGTGTGCATGCAAGTTGTTTTATATCTCCTCGAGCAGCTGCACTAGTTGTTTGAATAAGCTGTTCGGGCAGCTTTTCATGCACGGAGCCTCGAGGTAGTGCACCAGTATAAGAAGCCAGAATACTACGCAGTAGAACTGGAAACAACGGCAAAATATTTGTGAATTGTAGTAAATCCAGTGCTTATGTTTTGTAAGGGACCACAACATTTGTTTATTATTTTTCAAATTATCACTGAGCTAATACACCATCAGCATCCTAGATTCACTGTTGTTAAAAATGCTGTTCCCCTTGCTTTTGCTTATTTATTCTAAATTCTACTTTATTATAATTTGGCGCCGGGAGACCTGAAGCTTCAGCTTCATAAGCGTCATTATATGTAGATCCGCCACTGACTGAAATGAAAATTAGCATTTCATTTTAGTTTTATCATGGCTACCCGGTTTTCTAGGGCTTTAGAGCAGATTCTGCTCGAGCAAGTAGAGGATTAATAAAACACACTCATCAACGCATATCTAATTGTAGCTCTTGTGAGTCCCGTCAATGATTCAATCATGGCGCCACAATCGTGAGGTGGTATAACTAAATTTACTTGGCGCGAAATTTGTATATGTTCGATGGTATTCGAGAACAATTTAGGCACATTTTTCCTTTCCTTTCCTGCATAAAATCAAACACAATCATATAGATTTTTCATTTATTGATAAAAATTGACTATACATAAATTTTCAAATCGACCTATTTTATAATATCACATTTCTGATGTGGATATTACATTTTTTTTTCTTCAAACATTCTTTATTCCAATATTAATATTGGAGATTGATTTAAAGCTGCCTATATAAGTAACATTTTGGTTTTTCTCTAAATATATGTATATTGAATTTATGTTAAGAATATCCACAATTTAGGCACATTATTAACGATTTTATTTAATTTTTTTTGGCCATCTCTTCTTAACATCTATTCACAACCATTTTACTAACTAATTAAATTAAAATAATAATAATAATAAATTTTAGTTAACAAAATTTAGGATTATCACAACGGTTAAGTACCGTGTCCTATTGTTTGGAAAATAAATTTGGTTTATTGCACCGATCAACAATAATTAAAACAATCAATCAATCAAAAAGATCTTTGGAAAATGAAATGTAGTTCCAATAAATTCATATAATTTAAAACAAGTCATTGATACAATGACTTAATTCAAATATAAATTTACTTAATCGTGACCAGCAAGATTAAGTAAATGATGATGATTTCAAATCAAAACAATCAATAATAAATTAAAATAAACAGAGAAAAAAAATTAAGTAATGATATGTGTTAAGAAACTCATTGTCATGGAATGCTATCTCCATCCAATCATGACACTTAACAATGATAATACTTTCACGTAATTTGTTAATAAATTAAAAGAAAAAAACCTAATAGAGATCTTCACCATTTTCCATATTTGATAATAAAGTTTTCTTATCATCTTTCTTGGTTCGTGGCTCAAAACAAGGCTGAAAAATTGATCATAATCCAATAATGATAGGACTCTTATCAAACAAACGGAGGGAAAAAACTTACAGTTTCACAGACATTCATGTTACAACAATCCTCTATTGTTATTTCACATTGTTCAGTTGTTGATTGTGGCCGATATGTTAATGGTGTTATATTTTTATTAACAATAATACGTTTTTTAATTCTTGGTCGACGTCGTTTATTCAATCTACATTGATGGACGGCCATAAAAATTATAATAATTAATAAAATTAATATTGTTATACTAAAACCCCAGAATAGATGGCCTTTAAAACGATCCAAAAACAAATTAAACTCATCATCAACAGTATTATTATTCATTTGTTGTAAACGTTGAGCTTTTGTATTATTCGATTCTTCAATTATATACGAGCCCTTTATGCAACTGAAAATAAATAAATCAATATAATTACAAATTATTTGTCAGAAAATGGTTACAATGAACCGGTTTCGGTTGCCCGACCATCATCCGCGTTACAGTCTGCAGATGATGGCCTTATATCCGAAACCGGTTTACTGATCAAGGATGTTGATAATTTGAAAACGCACCTGCAAACAATATCACCACTATCTGATATCAATGTATCTTGTTCACGATTCTCGCAAAACATACGACAGATTTCATTGAAACAGAAACCATCACAATAGACACGTTCACAACGTGCCCCAGTATATCCTTTCGTACATCGACATTGTGGATAACCCAGGGATGATAAATGGCAATCACCATGAACACAAAAATTATGACATAATGGTATATCGCAAAAGAATCCAGTAAAGCCACGTCTACATTTACAACCATTACCAACACGTTCACCACCATTTAAACAAGAAAATTGTCTCCTATTACTACCATCATCATCATTATCATTATTATTATTATTGATAATATTCGGTTTATTGAACACTTCTAGTGTTGATCTATTATTGTATTGTTCGATGATTTTAGCGAAATTCTTACATTCTGGTAATGTATTATCAATTTTAATATTTCTCGTTATTATACCCATTGGTTTTTCTTTAAATGTACGAAAACGTTCCGGTATTGAATTTTGTTGATTTTTTGATATTTTCCATATAACATTATTATTTGTATCAGTCCAATATATTCCATAATCATTAACAGCTATCCCGAATGGTTTTGAATGTGTACCTTCAAAGATGATATCACGTTCTTTACCATTTAAATTCGTACTTTCTATACGATAATAGATTCCTTCACGGGCATCAGTCCAATATAAACGTTGTGTATTATAATCAATTGCTATACCTTTCGGTTGATGTAGATCGGAATCAATTAGTATTTCATGATTGGAACCGTTTAATGAGGAACGTTCAATTGTTGGTCGATTGATATCCGAATTGGTCCAATATAAGTACCTAAAAGAATACAATTTAATTGGAAAAATACTTAAAAAAATAATGAAACAATGAGGAGTACCTATGACAAACATCGATAGCTAAACCAGTAGGACTCTCGTATGGAAAACTGAATAGAATTTTCGATTTTGGATTCGTTTCACTCAAATTTAAATAATTTATAGTATGATTGATTGAATCTGTATAATATAAAATGTCTGTTATAGGATCTATGGCTAAGCCCTAAAATTTTATAATTTTTGTATTTAATATAACTGTCTTGTTGTGATATATTTTTTTGATTTATTAATTACTTGAATATCATCTGGAAGATCTTCTAGAATCGGTGTTATATCAGTCTCTTTGGTTAATTGAACAGTATAGATGGTATCATTCATTTGGTCCATATCGCTGACAACAAATTGATGTCGAACATTATCAAATGTTAATGCTTTTAATTTAGTGAATTGTTGTAATGTTGAACCCATTAATGTGCCATTTAAATTTAAAAGTTCAATTTGATCGTTGGCTACGACGGCAATCTCTGCAATAATTAAAAGAAAAAAATGGTATTTATCATTAAAAAATTAACTAAATATTTAAGATAATAATACAAAGGTTACTCAATGGATTTGCGCAAGTTTTATCAAAACAATTTTTTAAGGTAATAATAAAAAGTCAATATTTAAATTATATGTATAGACAGTGGATTTTTTAATGTCCTATGATAATTTAATAGATAGAACTTTTATTATTATTTAATACAAAAAATATGGAATTTACAAAATTTAGAAAAACCTCTATATAATTTGGCATGAAATTGGAAAAAAGACGAATTAAAAACAAACAATGTTTCCTCTGATTATAAATTACGTAAATATGTTTTTTTCGCTTAATTTTACCTTTGTTTGTCTTTAAATTATCCATCGCTAATTAACAACAGAGATTTGGCAACAAAACGAAATTTATGAATATGTTATGAAGTCGAATTATCGAGGTTCCAATGAACTTTTTCATGTAAGTGGAAGTACAGTAGATACTCGCTAATCTGAATCGCTTACAATTAGTGAAAACGTAATCACATTTTTGTTACCGTTTAACCAGTACCTATGTAAGGGCGCGATGACACGAGGCGACTTTTCGCTCTTAACCTCCTAACTTCCTCCCTTCTCTTTCTAAAAACACAGAGGAAACTATGTCCTCTAATTCTAGAAATTCGCTCTTTGTTTTCAGAAATATAAATCAACACGTCCTATTTTTCTCTCTTAAATTGTCCTCTTTCGCTCTTTGCAAACAGGACAGAAAGTGAAGTAGCTACTTCCTTTCCCTTTTCTTGTTGTTAGAATAAAGAAGAGAATAAGTAGTTAAGTGGTGAGAAGAATCCGAATCGTTCGTGTAATCGCACCTTAAGATTGGACTCTCATGTAGTATTGCAAGAAGAGTTACAAGAGAAGAATTGGAGAAGAACCACCACCGTTTACTGGGAGGGCTTACTGGAAACGTTCCTATCGAAGGTGCTTCTAGGGAGCTCAAACCACAAAAGATTTAAGGAACAGTTAAGGCAGATTACAGGACCAGACACTGTGATCTGATTGTGAGAAAACATCCCCATACGATTGGAGTCTTAGGAGAGCCTGAATCTATGTAAGGCCTGTGAAGAGGGAGAGGAAACTTCACATTTTATGCCGCTGTAAGGTACTAAAAAAAATCTAGGGTCTGAACATCTCACCTTTGGAGATATTAAAGATACTCTCTCCATTAGAGACTAGACTTCATCAAAGACACAGGTCTACTAAGGGAAGACAAATAACCCTTCAAAGTTCAGTAACAGGTGTATAAAAGACCAGAGGGACTGGAACTACAACCCGGACCTATGGTTACTTCACCCAACGATTAATTAATGAATTACACGGTCTTTTGTTTAGTCGCTCTGTTAACCCACCAAAATTTACTAATCCTAATTTTTATCAGTTCGGATTATCGGGAGTGCAAGCAACAAAAACTTTCAGGATAATAAGTGGTTATTTTTTTTTTTTGTAATTGAACACTCAAATCACATACCTATTATTGCGACCAGATAATTACAACATAATTGTGTACACATACAGTGAACTCTAAATGATAACTCAAATTAATCCTATTATTATGGTTAATGTTACACGAATTAGAAAAGTGTTGACACTTAACTTTAAATGACTTTAAATTTAGAAAAGTGTTTTTCAAAATTTTTGAATCGGTCTCGAAATTAATAATTTTAATTGGCTTTTATATGTAAACTTTAGACTTCAATTATACTTGAATCATGATGTGTACATACATATTCATTGATCAAATAAATTATTATTGAATGAATACTTGTGTGTAAAAAGGAAAGTTTGAATTTATATAACTGTACCTAGTATATGCGTTTTAGATTTATTTTTTTAAATGTAAATAAAAATAATTTGCTAACAACATGGGTAAAAATAGTCGTGAAAGGTTTATATGGTCTTATCAATCTTTGATAACATACAGAGAAATTATTAATAAATAATTTTTTTTGTTAATAAATTGATACCAATAATAACAAAAAATGTAACATTGGAAGACAAAAATTGCGTACATATGATAGATCTTAATTAAAACTTCCAATTAATTTTGCCCCAAACCTCAAACGTGATATAAACGTGTCGTCAAGTGTGGATACAAAGTTGAACTTGGTAATTTCAACTTTTGATAATTATTTATGCGTACAGAGAGCACTTGGAGACAGAAACTGTATCGAGTTTTTTTATAACACGAGGCACATTTTTAGTACCCTTTAACATGAACTTTTCTCCTAAAAAATAATCGATTTTCAAGTAAACAGAATTTCCTGAACGCAGTTTTTTTCCATATTTCGATAGAGAGGGGTTATGAAGTGGCTTCTTTATTTTCTACTTTTTTTTTGAATCGTAATATCAATAATTTGTTAATTTAATTGACTATTTGTAGGAATAAGGGTTGAAACCGATTTCAACCTAGTAGAACTGTCATCAATCCAAGAATACTAATAAGATAAAGGCCAGCTTCATATCCACATTTATGCCCACTTTAACTGTGTAGGGTCACATTTTAACTCCACAGCTTCACCCGAATGTCCACATGCACTGGACTTAGAATGTAACTTTAGCAGTTAAGGTCACCTTAAAGTTCATTATGAAACCGGCACAAATAACAATGAGAAACATGAACATGATAGGGATGACGAATCAGTTAACCCTTTGACTACGGGGTATCCTGAATAGGCAATGCTCAATTATGCTGATGCTTCGTACAATTTTTTTTGCGTTCACTGGGTTAGTGTTAGTAGCTAGAAATTATACCCGTAGTTAAAGGGTTCAATAAGGGTTTTAGTATTTTTGTTTTAGAATTTGCTTAAATTTAAGTTTCTAGATGATTGTTTTAAAACAATCCTGAAAACCATTTAATCCCACTTCCGCATTCTAAAAAAATGAATCGGATCACAAAACTGTTCATACCTAATTGTGTTGTGACATGAATAAATTAAAAAACTTTCAATGTATTACTCGTATTACATTGCAGAGTCCCAAATTACTAAAGATTCTTAACAAGTAATTTAATCTAATAATTGCATTGTAAAATTTGGTGAAATCGACCTATAAATGAGAGGAAAAAAAAAGTTAAATGCCGCTTCTAGTGGCACACATTCAATATTTTTACCAACATACAAAAGTATTGCAAGTAGAATTCCAAAAAAAAAAGTGGCCTGTTTTGCTATTTCGTGTTTTAAACAAAGGTCATCACTCAAAAAGGTCCCTTGTTGAACTAAACACATGAATATCTGTACCATGAACAGGAATAGAAGAGATTTTTCCAAAAAAATGCAGATTAGAGCTAATGCTGAGTTCTGAAGCTTTATAATGATTCATTTTATACGAGTCAAGTTGAATGAAAATGAAGATCTGAAGATATTCCATTTTCTTGACATTTGTCAGTAATGATCAGGCAAAATGTACAAAAGTGGAACTCTGGTACATTTTTCATTCAAGCCAGTATAAATAAAGCAAAGGTGCACACGTTTCATAATATATGATCATTTCGGAAAATGAATCATTTCACATGAAGAGTCAAAACTTCCCTAGAGTACGTGCAAAATTCAAAAATAGATAAATTGATGAAACTGTTGCTACTTTACAAAAAAAACTCTGTTCCCTTGAATGAACTGTCATTGATCTACTAGCTTTTTTTCTTGAATTATAATGAATTCATTATAAAAAAAAGTGGTACGGTAAATATTTGCACTTGAAACTCGTCAAGAGCACTAATAGAAAACTTGTAAAAAAGGTGTTACTTATGTGTTACTTGAAAAAAAAAGTATAAAGGTTCGAGTAGATTAGTCAAAATCTGACAAACATTTATCGGTAAAACTAATTGATAACCTTCGATTTGATCAATTTTTTTTTTTTTTGGTTTGATGTTTTGTTAACTTCCTTTCCAAATATTTATTATCTTAACCTATGCAATATGTATATAAAATAATGATAATATTGACGTAATTTTTAATCAAAATTTCACCATTAACTCATATGTTGTATTTAAACAAATCTCCAATTGCCAATATTAATGGAATTTATTAATTTATCTGTTAAATAAATAAGTAATTTAAAAGAAATGTAATGAGCGCATGATCACTGGATGAGCTTTCGAATCGATCACCACGTGGTTTTCGTCGTGCAACTAGTCACGTAGACCAATGAAAACAAGAATTTGAAGCTTTGAAGGCAAATTTTTTTTGCAATTCAATATAGTAATTATGCAATTTTTTTCTACATTTAATTTCAATTGTTCAATATGCATTTTTTCTTGAAGAATAAACAATAATAAGTCTTGCTGATAAGCCAATTATAATTATAATTTATAATCACTGGAATGATCTTAATACATGGAAACAAGGCAAATTAGATGAAATTTATAAATCGGAAAGTACCTATAGTATTTTTTGAATTGAAGTAAAATAATTGAATTTCTCACAATCAGGGGGTCATTGAATAGAATAATAATGTTGCCTTGTAATAGATATAGATTTTAAGAGAAAAGCTCTAATGACCTTTCCGATCATCAATCATTCAGGTACGAACTGATAGCGGAAATGCCAAATTCAGCCTAAAATAAAGGCAAAGGTTTTTGGACTGTTATCACTACTTTATTACTGCAAGATAATCATGAGGCTGCTATAATTGATTTTTAGGAGAAAAAAAACTATAAGTTTCTCTAATCGTAAGATTTTGAATGATAATGACCTGGATGACGCAAAACAATACGTTAGCCGGTTTTTTTTACGTTTAATGATAATGGGAAATTTGATGAATCCAATGAATCTATAAAATACGGAAACTACGATAAAAGTGAATGTGATATATATTTTTTTATGGTTAAATATAGTTATATTTATAGTTGGCCTCTAAATTATTATTAATGAAATTCAGGAATTTCCTTAGAATGTAAATAAAATTGTATTACTATTATTACTATATTCTAGTAAATAGATAGATAGATAAAAGAATAGGAAATTATAGAGATTGTTCTAACTTTGTATTATCGTAAAGGTATTATTTAATGCACCTGTAACTAATAATTTAGTACATTTGGCCTTTAATTACATAACAATGTCGTTGAGAGTTATATATATTTTTTAAAATAATGCACGTGATTTTGCATTATTTTAACTCGATAAGAACGATACTTATTGGTATTTACAGTAAACAGTGATATAATCAGTGGTTAATTGTAATATTTTTGTAGTAATCAGTCGGTTTTTATACTGGTTGTAGTGATTATGCAACATGATCATCATTATTGATGACTTCCTTTCAATAATTTCAACATTTCTCTTTTTTTCATTGATGAATTGTAGAAATATTGAATTTCATTCATAATTTTTCTATAAATTATTTATTTTTTAATGAAACATTTTACGTACACGGTATACGTGACAATTCATAGTTAGTCAATGGCGCGCGCCAAAAAAAACGTGTTCCTCTAACCACCAAAACATCAATGATTCGATTTTCATTTGTTTTCATTAATAAAATTAACAACAACTTACCCCAATCTTGTGTCTCATTTTCACCATTAACTGTATATAGGAAAATTAGTAAAATTTTAATAAAAATCAACATTATGTATTAAAAAAAATTGTAAATTAAGTACGAAATGTATTATAATTTATGAAAGTTAAAAGAAATTTTTATGTAATAATAATGAGACCGCACGCGCAGCTAACATAAAGGCACAACCATGGCACACTGCGAACGAACGGACAGTAAATGCTCGATTTGCTAGTGAGAAATCAAGAAAAGCGGTGAATTTCGCGTCAATCAGATGTTTCGGGAATAGTGGTGGGGACTCCCTAAATTTTTATATCTCACTCTTTACTGTCGAAATCGTATCAATCTATTTCATATCAGTGGCGACTCGTTTCAATTTTTCTGAAACTATTTACAATTTGATTTGTAAAATTATCACAGAAACTTGAATTGAATTTCAAAAATATTGGTGATTTTATTAATAAATATTATGAAGAATTTTTATTTTTATTTATTGTTAGTTTTGTAATAATGTGTTACGTTTAGGGATGCGTGCTTTGGGAGGAGTCTAGCTGTCAGATGGCGCCTAACTAGCATATATAGTGAAACTACGATTAGATGGCAATTCTGACTAAAGCAATAAATTAATTATAACATAAAGTCGTGAACGAAAATAAACATCTGTCAATAGAGATCGTTTACTGATAAAATACCCAACGTCTAGACGAAAGACCCGAGACAAATTAAAAACAAGTAGCTAGAAAATGAAATTGTCTGGATGCTTTCTATTCTTCCTTTTCTGTTCCCCTCTTTTCGAATTGGAGAAAATCGGCAATTTCATTTTCTAGCTATCAGTTACTACTTTGATTTCGGTCTTCTGTCCAGTGATTGGGCTTATCATCAATAAACCACCTCCCTTGATAGATATTCTGTTTTGCTTCATGACTCTACTGACTGTTCTAATTGATTTATTACTTTAATCAGGAATATCATCTAATCGGAGTTTCGCTATACATATAGGGCATCATTGTTCTCTTTAAAGTTACCCTTCCGACCTTCTAACTTATAGGCCTTGAAGGCCTTCCACAGTATTCCAGTATGAACTTTCCGAATTGGAGAAAAATTCTTACTAGGACTCTTTTCTGAAAATTTCAGTCGTTACTGTATTTACATTTTTGAAAAGAGATTTGATTTAATAGTATCTTGAGATCTAGCTAATTTTGAAAAACCTATGCTGGGATTATCCATTATCAGTGACGGATTAAGCCCAAGATATAGAGATCGGGCCCAAGATATAGAGATTACCCGGGCCCAAGACATAGAGATTGCCCGGGTCTTAATTACACAATTTGAGACTACAGAGAGTCGACTGTAAACATACAGAATTGTGCTTATGGATCAAACGGTCTACCGGACCCTTGAATGTTGCGGGCCCAAGACAATTGTCCTTTTTGGCTATTCTGTAATCCGCCACTGTAAAAATCATTTTTTCTCTTTCTGAGAAAGAAGAGGGAAGTATAACATTGGCAATTAGCTATTCGTTACTTGTTACTTATTCATCACCACTCGATGTAATCATGATACTCCCCACTTATCGTTAGAAGCCCAAAAGTCGTACTTTATTTAAGACTAAACTTAATGCAGCTTGAGGGACTTCAGTTAAAAGGAGAGCCTAAATCTTATGGAAAAGCAAGAAATATATTTCCACTTGATGATACTATCTACCGTCTTTGATGTAAGCCACTGAAAAGGGCCCCTTAAAGAACGTAAACTTCCCGCCACCAAATACTGGCGCCACTTCATTAAATATGAAGTACTCGTAATGCTCAATAATGCTTAATTCCTATGTTAAGCATCGCAATGTTACAAGTAATATGTACGTTCAACGCTACGTCGCCCTAAATGCCCGTTAGTTCTAATTGTAAGAAAACGGATTGTCAGTGTCAGCGCACCATTACGAACAGTCGGTCACGGTCTGACTCCTAGACAGCGGTGTGTCTTTAGCCACATGCAGTTTTTGACAGAATCCAACTGTCACTGTATATGTCTGTCGTCACATTTTCTAGTGTAATTTTTGTATTTTTCTGTAAAAAAAAGGGCGCAAATTCGGTAATTTGTGTTAATTTGTGAACATTTTGTGATTTAAAATTATTCGAATTTTAATGTAAAATCGTCTAAGGTAAGAAATATTTCAATAATATTGGTTTTAAACAATTTTTCTATCAATACAACCTGTTGTTTTTGAAGTGAGGTTAGATTAGTCAAAACAATTTATTGGTATTGCACCAATTTTTGAAAATTTTTTCAATGATTTATTTATTTATTTATTTTATTTCATAATCGTTGCGATTCTCTTCTACTTACTCTTATTATTATTATTATTATTATTATTATTATTATTACCATTAATCAAAAAAAAATCAATGGCATTATTGTGGTGTTATTTGAGTGATTATCAAGTGAGAAGTTATAATCAGAAGAATTTCAACATATTCAAGAGATTTTCTAATAAAGGTGAGTGTCTTATTAAATAAAGAACCTTTTTTTTTGCCCCAAAAGATAATAGCAGTTGTATATTGTAGATGTTAGAAATTATATAAAAAAATTGAACTTTTCAGTTCATGATATAACTGTGCTTATTCGGTGTAAAATTGGACATTGTTAATGTTTTTTTCTAGTTTCTAATTATTTGAATTATTCGAAAAAGAATTACGTTCTGTTCCTATACTATGTTTATCATATATTGTATACCATATTTTCATATACTAGAAGACAAAGCAGGAAAGCAATCATTACTGATGTATCTTTTCTTATCAGTATTTAGCAACCACCTTGATTATTATCTTGCAGTCAATTTGTTGTTAGTTTGTTCTATAATCAAGATTTCATAATCAATATCTTTTTTTTTCCGAAACATGTTGATTTTATGTTAAATGAAATAGCCCTTATTGATTTATGTTGTCGATTAAGTTTGCATTTATTGTCTTGAAGACATTTTACTGTTGTGCCCTTTTCTAGTTACTACTCATGTTTATCAAAGATTTCGGAGTTTATAAAAAATCAACTAGAAACTGAACTTACTGTTCGTTAATATCAAGGGTTGTTATTATCTAATAATTTTGGCACTGGTACAATTTTCACTAGAAAGTTTTAGTTAATTGTTTTTGGATATTCCACGAGACATCTCATTATTATTTGTTGCATTAGTCTTATGATTTACTAATTACTGGTTATTACTGTTAGATATTTGAAGAAACTATGATCAGTGTTATTGTGAGGCACGTAGCATAGATTTTTCAATTTCGAATACTTAAGGCATCTTTTCTGGTTCAATTACTATAATACAGTCCTGATTTTGCTACAATTTCTCGTCGTTTTTATTGTCTTTGAAAGATGGACTTCCATACAAATTATTATTGGTCATAACTTATCTATTTTAATTTGGAGATCTTGACTGTCTTTTAGCTAATCTAGTATTTTGAGGCAACTCATTATGTTGCTATTTTGCAGTACATATTGTAGAGACGTTTTCCATTGTGTAAAGAAGCCACTTAATCTTTCTATACCGGTTGTTGGCAAGGTTCTAGGTACATAGACGAAAAGAGGCTGGGTCGGGAGTGAGAACACTTTATAGAGATTTTGTATAAGGGCAACAGGGACAAAAATGTACAACGTGAAGGGAGGGGACTTCTTCATTGTCCAGAGCAGGTAAAATTCTAGCTAAACAAACCAATTTTTGTCTCTGTTTCCCTTACATAAAATCTCAATAAAGTGTTCTCACTCCCACCCCGGCCTTTTTTCGCCTATGTACCTAGAAGCTTGCCAACAACCGGTATAGTGATTCTAACGCAAATTAACAGGACCGAAATTGAGTACTTTGACCCGGTGGAAAGCTCAACGAATTATCCATATTTTGTGCCCCCGAAAGCCATGGTCTTGCCTATTTAGTCCGGCCCTGTAAATAAATTTTTTAGGCTATTATAATATAAAATTTTTGAATTTACTTGTTATGGATTATGCAACCAATTTTACACTGCGCCATATTTAAATGTCTCTATACATATAGCTTCCTTTATCAAGGTGCTTTTTTTTATAATAAGCCACCCCTTTGTTCCACTTATTCAAACAGATAATCTTATTATTTCAATTTCACTGACCCTATTGTTTTATTATTAATCTTCTTACCATGGTCGACTATTGAAGAGAAGGGTCTGTTCTTTTATTTATTGTGGAATAGGTATACACAATGTAAAAATATGACGAGGGGTCTCTTTAACCATTCAACAATCAATAGTTTGTGAATAAAAGAGATGCTGGTTGTTTCTCGAATGATTATCTATATAAAAAATGTCCCTCGGGATGGATGGTTCCAGTTATGCACTATATTTCTGACATATGCGCGACGAACAACCAACTCCGTCGTCGTCGTCGTCGTCGCCGTCGCCGTTCTGGTCGTCATATGTTATTTAGTTTTATTCATCTAGTACATACTCTGCTTCCTTTAATAATAATAATGTTTTGAATATATTAAAGAAACTGTGCGCATAATAAAAATTATTATCATATGAGATCTCTCGCCTGACAGTTGGCCCCTTTAAAGTGTGTTGTTAAAGTGCATTTAACTCCTCGTGCAGTTCAAAAGTCAGGGTTTTGTTGGTTGTTTTTTTTATTTTCGAATTAATAATTTCGCGGTAAATGTGTCTAGTAATATCTAGGCGGTAATTATATGAGATGATTCCAGTTAAATTGTTATCAACTTTGCGAGATATTAAATTGTGTATTGAGTGACTTGTTTTTTTTTTTGATTTACTATTCTTCAGTTATTATTTATTCAAGAAAGAAGTCTTGTCATTTGCTCTCTATTTTTTTGTAGTAAGTTTGATTTATCTATTTATGTTAGTCATGTTAGTGGGTGTATATCTAATTGGATTAAATTCAGACTTGCTAACAACGAATTTTCCGATTCGTTATTTTGTTTGGACCACAATCTTGTGTGTCTTGTGACAATTTAAAAACATTGTGGCAATTATCATATTAGAAATAGTTCCAATTTGTGATTTGTGGTAAATAATTTAGGTTGATCTTTTCCTCTATTTCTATTTGTAGTTGAACTAAGAATGTTGGCATTCACCATTATTTTAATTTATCTATTCTTGTGTCTAAAATTGGAGTCTATAAATGTTTTGTCTCACAAACTATTTGGTTTTAGTTTCCTAGGTATAACCTACCAATGATAAACTATAAGTTCAAATTGGAAATTTTAAAGTCTAGCTAGCTAGACACATTACTTGGATTTCTTTTCAAAACAATTTTAAATCCCCCTAGGTTTTTTTGTTCAGTTCTCCTGAAATAAGTTCAGGTGTTTTTTTGGCTATAGTCCTTGTAGTTGAAACACCCACTGAAAGCTCAATGTCTTCTATTTTGAGAGGAAAAGTTTTAATGGATGACAAATTTTTTTGTTGTTTATTTTTATAGTTTGAATTTGAGATGTGGTACTATTATCTATTGATCAATTGGTATTATATCAGATTTATTAAAGACCCACGTGATTATTATCAGTTAAACTAAAGGTGTGTTAAGATAAATGAAATTTATTTATAGTTTTGTTAGTTGTCGAATTTGTTTTGAAATGGCGACAATACAGGTAATGACATATTGTTAAAATATTTAAAAAATCCAAGATTATTTCTTATTCGTGTGGTATTTCCGTTGATTTGATTAAAACACAATTGTTGCATTATATGATTTCTAATCATAGTGCATATATAAAAGTAACATGTTTTGTTGAGAATTTTTTGATAAATTTATCATAGTTTTATTGCAACAAATTCTTTTTCTATCTTTTTTAAGAATTTAAGCTTTCTATTTTATGCATATAATCTGTGATAAAGTTAATTTATTTTCGTGAATGCAACAACATAAGATACATATTGCATTAACTTTACTTTGATGTTAATAAATCATTAATAAGAATCATAAAACTGTTCAGTTTGTTTTGCGGGTTTTTTCCTCTCACAATCAGAATATTATTTATTAATGTATGTATATTGATTATTTAAGAATTTTGACATTCCTGTCGAAACAATCATTAAAAAAAAATTAATATTCTGAAGACAAGTAATTGATTACAGTTTTGATTGAATTTGCTTTTTTTATAATATTTATCGGTAGGTTAAAAAAGTATGACATTATTTTTTGTCTTGATGATTTAGAGAATTTAGAAACACAGTGGGTATTAAATTTGGCTACAAGCCATGTGCTTTGATGATGGGTGTAAATGCATGGTTCAAATTTTAAATAATCTTTGTTATTCATTATTTGAATATGCTGAGGGTTTATAATTGATAAGGTGTTCATTATAGGTTGTTGACCATTTGCATTAATTTTTTACAAAACTGATATTGGGTGCGAATGTTATCAAATAACCCCATTAAGTTGCATTGAACCAATCGGAAGGTAAATACGACTTACCAATAAGATAGATTATTCGAAAGTGACAATAATGCCTGTATAAAATTTATGTTTTTTATCACAAATACTTGAAACTAATTGTAAGTTGTGGTGGATATTGCATAATAATAGTGTTTTAAAAAAGACCTAAAAATATGATTTCATAATTAGAATAAATATTTAATATAATCGTATAGAGAAAGTTAATCGAGAGACAGGATTCTACTATAGAAATTTTACACACCTTATTATTTATAAATTCCACGATAACTAATCAATTAGTGTATATTGAAGAATACAAAAATTATGGTACGTAAATTATGTCTTTTTGTCTGCATCAAGAAAATAATCTTTTTATTATACAACTTTGAATTCTTGGTCAAAAAGTTTCGGTGAAAGGCATTTTTACCTGCATTGTAGCCCTCTGGTAGCTTTTATATGTCTGTTTAATAGTGACTTATTAACATTAGTCCTAAGTATAATTGATGAAGGAAATCTATCCTATTCTTTCCTTTTCTGTGATATTTACAGCTTTTTTTTTGTTAAATATTTTAAAAATGTATTAACTTTTTTTGTTATCATCTGTTTTATGACAAATTTCCGGATGTCGATTGGTTTCAGTTAAAATGTCTCCAATTTTGACAAATTACCTAGAAACTTGTAAATATTTCTCAAATTACTACCATCACAAGACAGAAAAAGAGAGACGAGAAGAAAAAAAACTGACTTTATTGATTGTAGTTAAGTGCAATTGCAGTAATAATAATTCAATTAGTTGGTAGTGACTGGGTTGGTTGGTTTTATTTGTTCATTGACTCCATATTAATTTACTATGTAGGTATAAAAAAAATTATCGTTTCACATAACGGAACTGAAGCATTTTCATGGGCTAGTCAGTTTTCATCCCCCTCAACTAACACAACAACAAAACGTTCAACAACCCCTCTGACTGAAATGGCATCGTTTTAGTTTAGTTGTTGTTGTTGTTGTTGCAGGGGTGGGGCACACTATACAAAGAAAGCCAACCATAATCGCACGTTGTTCTCTATCATGTGTAGTGTTCTTTAGCTTCTACGACACCGCGATGAGAGAATGTTGTTGTTGTTGTTGTTACACAGTCAAAGTAGGTTTTTCCGTAGTTTTTACCAACAGATAACCAATGTGTTTGGATCGCAACAGGTGTAAATGTAAATTCGTGCTACAAGGTTTATGAATTTTTGTCAAGAAAAATTGTTTTTTGATGATTGAAAATGCCTCTAATTAAGTCATTTTGTTAAAATATTGTTCATTTGTTTGATAATAAAAGGAAATGCCACTAATTGTAAGTACAGTTTGTGTAAGTACACTTTTATAGCTTAATTAATTAATTATTGATAATAAATATTAGTATAAAAATATAGAATTAGGTCGGGGACGGTAAATGTGTTTCTATCTAGCCTTAAATTTTAAATCTAATATTATACGAAAAGTAATATTATTGGAGGTCTACCTAGACACGTTTCTTATTTCATTATTAGTAGTTGGTAATTCCAAATTAAGAAACGTAATTGTTTACTAGTGATAATTTTGGATGTTATTCGGTTTTTGTCTGTTGTCTGTCTAGGCCGTTAATACAACATGCTTTTCCAATTAGCCAAAGTAGTTGTTAGTTAATACATATTTGATTTCCTGTCTTTCTGTTATTTAAATTTTCATTTAACACATTCTTTTATTCAAATAGAATATTTTTTTTTCAAATCAAATGTTAGTTCTTGAAGAGTAATTTTGGAACGACTTTTATCTAACAATGAGATTACACCATATATGGGTGTTTCTATGGACATTTACATAAAAATTATTGTATATAAACCAGTCTAGGTTCTTTCTTTTTTATTATTCTTTATTTTAAGGATAGGTCACTGATTAAATTGAACTCCACCTTTTGCTAAAGTAATTAGCAACTCTGGTAGTATATGCGTGTCTATCAATTTTGATCATATACAGGATCGCGAAAGTAAAAAATTAGATCTAATTCGGATTATGCGGTTTAAGATTTGGTCGTTTTTAATATAGATTTTCGAAAGAGAACGGTCGTTGTCGCTGTCTGGAAAAATTTCTTGTTAATTCTCCTTGAGGCGGTGAAATTAAAACAGAGAATAAAATATTCTTAACCTTGTTTTGGATATGGATGTATGTATGATGTATACAATATTTATCCCACATTGGAAGATTATTAAGTAGTATACTACTGATTAAAATGATGAACAATAGAGAAGAAAGTTGATATTATAAATCGAACGAATTGCTATATTGTCCAATGAATTATATTTAGTTAAAAAAAATGTTCCCAAGATTATTCAATTGGAAATACAAATTTTCTTTTCTTTAACCATTCAATTTATAATTGAGATAATTCTGTTGTGAGAAACAAAAAAATTGGGAGTTCCTTGTTATACTTGATAGATTTAGGTCTGTTTTGTGAAGAATTTTTCCCGGAGGAGTAATTTGGACTTACAGTACATAATGAAGTGATTAAGAAATCTGTAATTAAATACTGTTGACCTAGACACTGGAAATAAATTAATAATAATAATAATCTATTGAGTTAGAACGAATAATTCCCAATGATATTTGCATCAGTATTATTAGTTTCTCCAATCATTTATTATTACCAATTACGCACGAGTGCAATTCAAATTCAACCTTTCAACATTTATACCTTTCACGTAAGTTTTCTCAATCGAGAGATATTTTAATAATTTATTAAAAAAAAAAATTAATTAATTATATAAACGTGATTGGTAGTAACGTTTCGTTGAATAACTATGCCGAGATTATTTTTTTTTATTTAATAGTTACTTTTTAATTGTTGAATATATTGGGTTTTGTTCTTTTTTTTGTCTTGACTGTCAACGTTTTTTTTTATTATTTGGTCATCTAGTCCAAGGTAAAATGGAGAATTCCTAACGTGGTAGAAATTTCAAGAACAACAACAACAACAACAACAACATTATTAATTTAGATGCTTAACACGTAATCTCCTACCTGAAGAATTGGCGGTGGGATGTTAGCTGTTGTTGAGGAGGGTGGGTTCTATACGACGTGACATGTTATCATTAAAAATAATAATAATAAATAACATAAAGACTACCTGTAAATATTTCTATTGTTCTTAAACGTTATTTAATTATAAATTTTCTATTATAAAGTTGAATGGATTTTTCTTAAAATATTTACACCAGTTTTTGTAATGAAAAGGTTGTTTTTTTGTTGGTGTTGTTTTTAAACCGGAAGTGTTCATGAATTTAATTTATGATGACATCTTCAGACACCTACATTTAAACGTTTCAATAAATAAACAATTATAGAATTTCTGTCTAAATCGGGAGACTCCTGGATTGACGCAAAAAAATGTTACTTCGCAATAAAAATTTGAAATAAATTTCAATTCTAGAAATTAGAGTGGAAAAAAATTATAAACAAACAGATACAGTCATCTTATCTGTAAATGGTCCGATGATGTGGGTATTTCACATAGTTAGACAGCAATAGATTCTACGTACGACGACGTTTTAATTATGTAATTATAGTGTCATTACCACTTCTTTCTATTAATGAGAATCTTGCAAATCAACAAAAAAATTAACGTAGCTACTAATGGAAGATTAATAAGTAGCATTTCTACTCAATTTAATTCAAATAGAAGTATTAGTTTAGTGTTTTTTGAGGAAAAATTTAAAATTACATAGACATGTGGATATTTATCATCTAACAATATACAGTGAAACCCGCTTATAATGGACTTTACAGGGACACCGTTTTTGGATCATTATAACCGGATGTACATCTTATTAGAAATTGGT
>JAZBHA010000011.1:19665-33952 GCA_037464855.1 Iselma pallidipennis
TAAGTTGGTTCCACTGTATTGTCTTTTTTTGGGGTATTTTTTCGCTCGCACAGTTATTTGAGTTATGGACTAAATTGGTGTCATATAGTTGTTTCCTTAATTCAATTTGATTGCATTGTTATCTGTTGCTGATTTGATTAACTTCTGATTTTGATGTTTTTTTGAAACAAATTTGATTTATTCTGATTTAGGTCAATTTTCGTCATTAATTTATGTTTATTTCCTAAATTAGGAAGGATTATTGGATTTTAAAGATTGCCAAGTAGGTTTCTTAATATTTAGAAATTTGTGGTGTTTTATAATGGAAAATTGGTATAATAACAACTGCCCTAGAATGGATCTACTGCTAACCGTTTCTGTTCTGTTCAGGTTCTGTATATAAACGTTTTTGATCACCGTATAAATTTAACTTGTTCTATTTTTAACAGGATGGCTACTGATCCCTGTAGTCCGTTTTCATTAATATCTTTAAATAACTTGTATATTTGCAACATCCGTTTTTCAAATATTACAAATACATACATTATGTATATATGTATATACCTATAATTCATACATATATACAGATAAAACAATAATACATTCGACATATATATTTATGAAGCTTCTACTACATTAAGATAGTTGTTTAAAAATATTTCTAATATTAATAAAATTTATGTCGAACAAAATTGCCATAAATTTTTGAAAGTATACCGAAAAATTATCATCAATTCAATAAAAGTTCTGTTTGAAAGATAACACTTTATTTAATAAGCTATTTTAATAATAGAAAATTTCTGATAAGTTGGTCAATTTACATGGTGGTAGTCAATTTTAATTGACCATTAAAGGAGCAAATTTCCGAGATTTTTTTCCAAGACAGAAAAATAGGTGTGTTGTTTAAATTTCTCATTGCATAAACAACAAGAGATTGTGGTGTTTTGAAGATGGACGATTGTGTAGTAGTATTGTTATTGTCCCCCTTTATAGAAATACATATAAGAATGACAGGATTGTTGAAGGGAAAAAATGGGTCAGTGTAGTATTTTGTCGTGTAGAGTAGTCAATTCGATAAAACTTCCCTCTCGAATAATCGATTGAGAAATAAAGTTGTACTTATAGTATAGAGCAGGAGTTTAAATAGTAGTATTACATAGGTTATTGTTAGAGTTGGTATGTGTTTATATCTGCAAAGAAAATCTTGTCAGTTTTAGATCCCCCCTATTTGATTAGTAGTTATGTGGTTGTTGTAGTATTGTTTTATTTTAAAATGTTGTAATACGAAAACCATCAAGTACCAATTATGTTGAAAGTACATATTTTAACAGATGTATAATTAGGTAATTTTTTTTTCTAATTAATTTTGGATTGTTTCTGGGTGAAAGTGGTAGTATTTTCAGTAAGTTGAAGTGTTGTTTCGTGTTCCTGGTTGGATAATTGGATAACATTTATGTAATAGTTGAGATTTTATCAATTGGGTATTGTAAAAATACAATTCGTTTAATAGGAGTATTTAATAATGAAAACAAATATTAATCTTTCATTGGATTAAAAATATATTTTAAGGATAATCGAAGGTCATTGTTTAATGTGTATATTTTGTTGTTTATTGGTATAAATTTTGATTTGTTTCCATTACAACTAAACATCATGTAGTAATGTTTATTATTGACCTTCAATTACAACGTTGTAGACCGTCAAATCGGTACTTTTTTTTTGAAATCATTGTTTTTGTTGTTAGTGAGTACTTTAAATTACCATTACCATTACCATTGATTATTGGTTTATCTTGAAGACATTTTGGACAGTTAAGGTGGAACCTCCTTTCTAACTTTTCCCTGTCACGGAACATGTTCTTCTGTGTATACATATTGTATGTAAATTTTCTTTTTGATTGTGTATTGTAAATATCATAAATTTGCAAAATGAACTATTTAATATACGGTTTTATTAAAATTAAAACACTGACAAGGTTTCATATAATGCCTAGTCAAGGTTGTGAATTTTTAGTTAGTTTAGTAGAGATATGATGTGTGTTTAATGTTTATAGACAGACAACACACAAATTTTTCTCTTCACTCTTTTTTTGTCAAGTAATTTGGGAGAAGTATAAATATAAATTTTTTTGTATGACGTATAACACTCGCGGACGTTATATAATAAACATTAATAATGTAATTGTGATTGTTATGTTATTGTAAAACGTGGGACTTCCTATTTTGTTTGAAGACATATAACTACTATTATGTATGAATGAATGAAAATATACATACATATGGGTTTTTTGCCAAGAATTTTTTGTAATGTCATAGTTTTCTGTCATTTTACATTGTCCTTATAGTCAAGGTAATGACGAATTTTTTTTTCTCAAAAATCGAGCGAATCCTGTAGCTAAGTTTTCAATTATTTTTAACTGAAGTTGTGGGACATATGTTGATGTGTGATCTATATTTGTTTCAATATTTGTTGAATATGGCGCCGTAGGTAGAATATATTCCTCATATTCTATTACACAGTCTGTACCAGGGCCGGCGGAAAGCAGTAAGCAGGTGGTGCTAGGCATAAGGGCGCTTGACAACAAGGGCGCCAATAGTAAGGGCGGAAAAGTAGTCTAGCAAAGAAATATTAAATTAATTGACATTAATAACGCTAAACATTAAAATGGCAATAATTCTAGGGCGTCATATGTATAAATTCTTGCATAAGGGCGCCAAGCACCCTAGCGCCGGTTCTGGTCTTTACTAATGAAATATACAACTGCATTATCTTAGAGTTTTAATTATTTAAAAAATAATAATAAAATTATATATATTTTGCAGACTGTGAGCAGTCGACCCCGGACTTGGTCGTCTTATACCAATATTCGTGCCAAAGATGTTCAACAATTAAAAACAATGAATAGTACTGAAGAAATATCAAAATATAAAGAAATCAATGATTATTCATCATATTCACCAACATTATCTCGACGTTTATTGGGTTACGGTTATCAATTACCAGATAAATCACCAAAAAAAGAAAAGAAATGGTCAATAGGTAGTTTATTTCGACGTAAGAAAAAAGATGATTCCGATAATAATACAAGTAGTGATGAAGATATTCAAAAATCAAAATCAAGTTTTCTTCTTAATAGAAAAAAACGTAAATCTGATAAACCAAAACGTAAACGAAAGACTGTAGGTAGATTTGATCATGTTGTAATATCACAGAATTCACATTTATATTCAAATGGACATCATGATGAAACTGGAATTCTATCAGATCCAACTGGTGATTTTAATACTAATTATACGAATCGTACATTTTTACAAATACCATCACAAGATACGAAAACAACAGTTAAATCAGTGAATGATTTAGATAATTCTCGCGTTAGTTTGGGATCAGGTTCAGCTGATAGTTTAACGAGAAGAAATCGTAAAGGTTTATCGAAAATTCGAGCTGAAGCGACTCGACGTTTTAATAATAATTTAAAACATGATAGTAGTTCCGATGAAGATTCACAACGGTCAGTATCATCATCGAAATTACGTAGTGATGAAAGTTTAGGTATATTCAGTAAAGATATACCGGGTAGTAGAAGATCAAGAGCTGCACGTACCGAACGATATCTTCGGCGACATTCAAAAGATGGTGAAAATCATAATACAAGACTATCGAAGTCAGATATTGAAAATACTGGACTTAATAATTGGAAATTATCCGATGATAGTAATCGATCGTTAAGTCGTAGTCCATTACCTCCTATGACAACAAGAACGAAAACTTCCTATTCAAGTTTATCGTCTCAATCACCAAGTATTTCAGGATTATCAACAATACCACCTAGTCATGGAAGCCATAATCGAATTAGAGTTAGTAATTCAACAAGTAATCCATCATATAAACCACCAATATCAATGAATGATTATAATTGTAATTTACGGAAGTTACCATATGATGATTATTTTGATAATCAACGTAGTGTATCATGTGATGCAAATATACATAAAGCACCATCAACTGAAATGGAACCGGAAATAATTCATGTTCAATTAGCTTTAGGTAAACCAAATTCGAGACAAAGAAATTTAAGTTTGATTGATGCACGTTATGTTGTTAATTCGATAAAACAACCACCTCCACCACCACCACGTGATCCAAAAAGATTAGTGACAGCTCAATATTATGATAATTCACGACCGGCAACGTATTATTTTGATGGCAGTGGACAGATGAGATCAAAATCACTACATACAAATCCATCACAAATACGAAATGATTATCCAACAAAGAAATTCCATTCATTTAATATACATTCGAATGGTAGATCAACATCAGAGGATCAATTAACTCATAATAGTCTCTCGAATCTTCAATTATTACCACGGCCTTCATCGGCCACACCTGAAACAAATACGAATCATCAGAGAATTCATCAAAAACCTGACATCAAAACAACACAACAACAAGACAATTATAATTATCTAATGGATAAGAAACCGAGAAGTAGACGTCCGATTTTTATTCAAACAAACAATCTAGAATCGTCAAAAATGAATTTGGAGAATAAAAGTGGAACACAAAAAGCTCTAGATTTTTGGCGGCAAAAGGATAAAGAAGCTAAAATAAAACCAAAAAGTCCACCGATGTTTACATGTCAGACACATGTTCAAACACAAGTTTTCCTTCCTAGTGTCTTACCGACTGATATAAATTCGGAAAATTTAGCAAATTCGACGGATAGTCTACCAAGAACGGCAAGTCCATTTCAATCAAATTTAAATGGAAATCAAAATATTCAAGTAAAATCTGATAAAATTGATGATAATGATGAGGAACTCAAACGAAAATCGTCAAATTTAGAAGAGGCATTAGATGAACTGGAAGCTATTTATAATAGTTTAAGATTGGGTGATGAAGATTTATTGGAACGTGCTGAACAAAGAGAAAAAGATGCAGTTAATCAGAAGATGAAAGAAAATGGTCTATCTGTATGGGGTGGTTCTCGAGGTGCTTTAAGTGATTCCAGTTTTAGTTATGAACCATTCGATAGTGTTGATTCACCAAGACGTAAACGTTTATCGAAACGATCACATACAATCGATCGAAAAGCTGATGATATGGCATATAGAAAATTACATAAAGATCGTGCTAATACAATTAATGATCCACAATCCGTATTATCAAAACTTAGTTATATGCAAACTTCACCAGTTTTTGGGAAAGAAATTGATGATAAGATAAATACGGATAGAAAATATAAAGAACCTGATATTACATTAGATGATGTTGTATATAGAAATGTGAAATATGCAAATAGTAGTCCGAAAATTGTTGAACCACAACCACCATTCGGTATACCTTTAGGACCGATTACATTGGCTGCAAATAGTGATTATCTACATGCAGTACCGGATGATATTCCTCGACCGACATTTAAACCATGTAAAATACCTGATTTGGTTAAAGATGATTTAGCTTTTAGAAATTTACGTAAAGATACAAATAAAGAAGCAGTTCTACCACCTTTATCATCAGATGATTTAAAAAATAATAATACTAGATTGGATATAAATTCATTGAAGAAAAAACGAGCCGTTCGTTCATTGTCTGCAAATATTGGTAGTTTAATTGATAAACATGTTTTAGAAAAAGGTTTAGAAAAACATACACAAAATAATAATAATAATAGTGATACTGACAATGAATTTAAAACATTAACGGATATTGCTGATGCAATGGAAATTGCTCGACAAGTTCTTAAAGAAAAAGAAAATAAAATCAATAGGACAAGAAAAGCGTTTTTGAGTGATCCGGATACAAATTTTATAGAAGATCGTAATTATAGAAATTATGGAAAATTGACGGAAAGTCGATTAAATTTCTTAAATAGTTTAAAAACACCGATTCTACCAACAACAACGGATGATCGTCAAGTTTCTGATAATTATTTACAAATGAAACCACCAAGAGGTCGGACACCTGAACGAAAATCACCAAGATCTCCAAAAGAATCAACACCAATTCCTCTGTCACCTCTCGAAAAAGTGTCTAAAGATGAGGAAAACAATGATGATGATGTTGTACATCGAGATTTTAATGATTTATTAAGTGCTTTAGCAACAGAAGCTCGTGAAACTAGTGAACGTATTACCAAAGAATTGGAGGAGTTTGATGAAGAAACTCGTCGATTAAATGAGACGAATAATAAAAAAGATATCGATACGAAATTGTCAGAAATTGATGCTGTTTCAGAACAAGCTAAATTATGTAAGAAATTATTAGAAGGTGTAGTTGATTCAACCGATTTTCTAAATCACAGTGAAGAAAATGTTGAACAAATAGATATTGAACCAGTTAGAGCTAATGTTGTGGTAACACGTGATGATTCTAAAAATGATCAAATTGAATCTGATCATGATTATGAGAATTTAATGTCTGATGATCAAGAAGAATTGAATATTGATGAAATGATAAAAATTGATCAAGTTGAAAAATGTACATCACCATTTGAAGAACATAAAGCTGAATTGATTGCAAGTTTTCAAGAGTTGAAGAAAAATGTTGATTTGGATATGGGTGGTGGTAGTGGTGATTCAACAAATGTAATAAAATCGAATAATTTTAATAAAATTGAATCGAATTCATCGAGTAATAGTAGTGAGAACAAACGGAATAGTGTTGGTGAATTGGTAACAGGTGAGGAAAATAGTGTTGATTGTATGAAACAGTTTGATGAATGTGCCTGTAATCAATCATCATTTAATAATTGTTTTAATCAAAATGCTCACCTTGTTGTTAACTGTGATAGCATAGAAATAACAAGTCCTGCTACTACTACTACTACTATTACTACTATTACTAGTACTACTGCTACTACTACCAGTAACCTAGTCCATCGTTTTCGTTCGGATTCAAATTTATCAGGATATAGTTCGAGCGGTTTTTATTCAGATCATGATAATTCTAGTATAGAAAATAGTAATAATTTAGATTCATTGGATAGTTTAAAATCACCAAAATTAGTTTTGGAAACATCGAAATCTAGTAATAGTCAAGATAATAAACAAATTCTAGAAAATCAATCAATGATTCACGGTAATATTCCATTATCGTCATCATCATTATCTTCACAATCTTCATCATCATCATCGTTATCATCGTTAAATAATTCGGTTGATCGGTATATGAATTTAGGAGAACAAGGGCAGATGCGTGATGATGGTAGTAGAAAACTATGCCCTAACTGGTACCGTGACCCGGCAACTTTGGCTGTTGCATGCTCTTATGGACTTGCATGTGCCCATCAGTTGGCTTCCCTTGATTTAGTTGCTATTTTAGGAATTTTATTTGCTATATTGTCATTCATTGTGGCTTTATTTTTTTAAGCATGTAATTATTTTTATAGGAGTATATTATTTTTATTCAATTTGATCGTGTCTAACTCTATCGAAAAGAAATCCAATACCAAATATATATATTTTTTTGTAATTTGTTGTACATAAAGAAATATCAAATGTTATATAATAAAGATAAATTTGAAAATATTGAATTTTTATCAATTTTTTAAGTACAATCTATGTTTAGGTTAGACAACCATCAATACTGTAACCTTCGAACTTTTGCCCTATAAAGCTTATTTTATTATTATTTATCGTTCTTAACACAATTCTCGACTTTTTGTTTCTAATTACAATAAAGCTAAATACTATGCTCTATGCTCCCATTGATTCATTCCAAGCTTTAACTGTATTATCCTAACTGTTTGTAGCACCTTTTTCTATACAGTAGACTCCCCGTATAACGCGGTTAATACGAATACGTTACGCGTTGTATGAAATCGTGTTATACGAGAATTTTGCTCGTATAAGACGGATAATATGACACGCGATCATATTCCATTTGTTTTTTTTTTTATATTTTATCTATTAACATTAGTAAAACGTCTTTGTTAAAAGCACATATAGCAAGTTGAAACACGATGATAGCTTTATTGAATTCTGTTATATTAATCGCCATTTTCAATGTTGAATATTTCAAAAATGCTCAATTTTACGGACAAATGACTATTAAAACCGTAATCACGGGCTCAAAGTCTACTTGTCTGCAAAATTTCATCCCTTTCTGAGTGTTCGAGCTCGAGTACTTCCCTTGTCAGTGTAAACGTAAGAAAAAACAGATTAATTACGAAGCAGAAGAAATCTGTAGTGATGGAGAGCTATGCCCCACTAAAGTAAATTGGGAATTGCAGTATTTTGTTATATTGCGCGTTGTACGAGAATCGCGTTATATCAAAAAGTCGTCCCAATATTTTTGCCGCGTTGTAGGATTTCGCGTTATTATTCGCGTTCGTTATACGGGAGTCTACTGTATGTTCAAATATTGCAATAATACCAATAGTTTACACACAGCTTAACTATAATTAATCAATAGTGACGTTGTGTGTTTTAATTGTAGGTATTTTATAGACACCAATCACCTGTACACTTCATAATCCGGCAACCAACTCCAGGTAACTGCCATGGTATCTGCCAGCTAATAATATTTCTCTTCTTCCTTCAAACATACATATTATACGATTACTACTATAATAATTGTTGTTACTATTTGTCACTACTATTGATTGTTACTATTATTTGTCAAATAGAAAATGTCTTGTTTAAAGAGATTATATACAGTAATTTCCAATTTGAAAAAATGTGTTTAAACTTGTTGATGTTGTATTTTTGGTTGCCTAACTCGACCAAAGATTTGTAGTGTATTTTTTTTTAATTATTTTAAATTTTAAAAGTGATCATCATCATCAAATTAATTTAAAAATAATTAACAAATTTTAATTTATTGTTGATATATTTATCTCGAAAATAAAATTATTTATTTCCTTAATTAGTTTATTATTTGATGAAAGTTGCACAACGAAGTTATAAGTCCTGTGCGCGTGTTTTTTTGGGTTGATTTTGAATAAAAATAGGGATGCCGTAATAAATATTTCAAAATAGTTTTTCTTACGTCTAAACATTGTCCGATTGACAACAAAAAAAAAACGTATATTTAGTAAGTTTCAGAAAAACTCAAAGTACAGTGGAACTCGGTTATTGCGTCAAAACTGATTCAGTTGCCAGTAAATACAATGCATTGAAAGCCCGAATACGAGCTTAACCTCGGATATAACAGAAAATTCTCCCAATACGCGATTTTTCAGTAAATAACACTGAAATAATATTGCTTTCTACATTGTTTTGACAATTGTATTTACTATTGCGGTGTCATCTGGGGATGCCTGTTTAGCTCTAAACACAAGGTGTGTTTTGATGAAAATGACTTTAAAACGGAAGATTTCATCAGAAGTAGAAAAATCAACAATTTTTGGGTCTGTTCCAACTATTATAGTTTCACTAACGCATGACCGTGCGCCACAGAGCCAAATTGCGTCCAAACTTCGTATATTATTCTTTCCAATAATGTTGTCATTTCTCGCGTTAGCTTCGTGACGTGTGTATCCTTACGGTGAATAGTATAGGGTGTACCACGGTATTTCTCCTCGGAGTAGGCCATGACTTTTGAACGTAGGGCCGTAGCTTGTTTTAGGTTTTATTAAATTTGACAGTTGTTGACGTTTTAATGTAAAAATCATTCTCACAACTAATAATAACTCATGAAAATTAATTAAGGGTCTTTTTCCTCGAAATTTATTTAAAAACAAGAAGTTTTTAAGCAAAAATAATACGTCAATTAATTTTTCAACAAGTTGACCAGTCGGTAATCATCGTGAGATCTGCATTACCGACACGCGGTCGGACCAAGCTACGGCACTACGTTCACAAGTCATGGCCTACTCCGAGGAGAAATACCGTGGTACACTCTTTATAATACCACTTCTCGCGCGATATTTCCTACTTTGCGCAGCTGAACGGTCTTGAGAGATTAAAACCACTATAGAATCAATTAGAAATAGCCCGAGCCATGCGCAGATAGTCTAGTTTGGGCGTTTTAAACTCATTTGCGGGTGTGTCTTAACTGTTTCGGACTTTTCTGATAGTTCTGGATTCTAGTTGGAACAGACCTATTATAACTCATGAAAGTCGTTGAAAAATAGCCGAAATTCGTCAGAAATGCGCGCAAAGTCTAAAAAAAAGTTTTATACTACTTTTCCCAATCATCCACACCCACTATTTGGAAACCCGGGTATAACCCGGGTTCCAGATCGCGTGAGTGTCGTTAAAACCAAGTTCCACTGTATTTTAACTCGAGAAATAGGAAAGAAAAAAACGGTAATTGAATGAATAGGAAACATTTTTCTTGATTGATTGTAATCATTATTTTAACGATAAATCGAATGTCTTTAAAATATATTAGTATCCGGTTTTTAATGTTAATGGATTAGCCTCAGGTGAAAAGGAAATTTTCCAATTTTCGAACACACCTTTCTGCATGACTTAACTGTGTTTATATTAGTTATTTTAAATCTTTATAATAGATAATTTATATTTAAACTTGAAAGAGATCTTTTGCGGAATTTATTCCAGTTGAATACTGTTTTGTGTTTACAAATGAAATGGATTATATTAATATTTATAGATAAATATTAATATAATTATCGATTTGTAAACAATTAATTTGTAAATTTATTAATAAATATCAGTATAGTGTTTTTGAAAAATAAGTAGGTTCGAATGTTTATTAAAAGATTTATTTATATAAATGTGTGTTGTACTTGAATAATATGCCAAATATCTTGTTCGCCTAGATGCAGCAAGTTATAGAAGAGAAACTTGCCAAGTGTTTCTTCCTTCTGTTGTTTTGTGATTACTTTTTAAATTTCTTTCCTAAAGTGTGATTTATCATATTTATCAATAAAGTGATTAATTACCTCATTTTTCAACCAAATCGTACAAAATGCATTGTATTTATGTCTTTTGTCTTAAAAAATTCAATTATACTTGAATAGAAAGTGTCTATTTTTCATTATCATTACGGAAATAGTATAATCAGTTTCCGTTCTTTCTTTCTTTCTTTCTGTTTTTGTTTTGTTTATTGATAAGGAATTTTTGTGGCCAATCCGACGACCTTTCTTTTCTCTCTAAAGATATTCTTTATTGGTAAGTTTGTCTTATATTATTATATTGGGTGTTTTAGTGAGTCAGCGCAAGGCAAAGTGACGAAATGCATGCCAAAAGCTACAGGTTGCTTTTGTATTTTGTCATTTATCGCGTGCTTCTGTTTGTGTATTGAACTGTTATTCTTTCTAATTGACAAAAAATAATAATAATAATAGTATTTCTTTGTTCTGTATCCTTGTGTCTGTGTCAATTGTAAATAATTTATTTAAAAACTATGGTGTTAGAGTGAAAGATTAATTTTTGGCGCAATATTTCAATTCAAAAAGTAAGTAAATTCATTCACGAGCTAAATCAACAATTCATTAATAATAAATATTAATTTAACGAATATTTTCTTGTAATTTACTTGTTTATTATGGAAAATACTGAGAAAAATCAATGACGATTTGTTGTTTGAAATATGAATTATTTTGCGTTTATATTGAAACACCCACGGTATTATTATTGTTGTATTGAGGACAATAGGTAATTCTTTTGGTTTTTGATATTTAGCATTAGAATTATTATTCAATTCTATCAGATATTTAATTAATTATTAGTAATTAGAAATTATAAAATGGAACAAAACCACAAATCTATGTCTATCCAGATTTCTTCCTATCTAAACACAATATGGTTTCTGTTTAGTTTGGAATCTTGAAAATGCAAATATTTTGAATTGAAAATGTAAATTATGTTCGAAATCAAGGATAGTATACGTGTATTTTTATCAATGTTTTAAAACGGAAATGATTGTGTTATTATATGTATGAATGGAAAAAGCGAATGTCCTCAATAACTTGATTTTGTGAATAGTTATTTTGGGATTGCTTGCTGCAAGGGTGGGTGGTAAATTTTCCTATAATTTAGTCTACTATATTAGTCTCATCAAATTATCCTTTGATTAAAATAACATACAATAGAAATTTCATATACGTCAAGGTCTAGCCAAATAACAGGTGCCCAGTTTGTAAACATTATAATGATATCATCATTAGAAAAAAAAATATTTGAGTGGAGAAAATTTTAGCAAATCAATAAATCTATTCTGCTAATTTTTTTTTAAGTATTGCAATTTATATCAATATATCAACAATAATTAATTAATACTGAATAGTTTAGAATAATTTAAAACTATGTGTATTAATAATGTTTAGATTGCATGCCTTTATGCATTATTATTTGAACTGCATTGTAGATAGTTTCTAGTGTTTTGTGTTTATTCAGATTCTATAATATCATACAAATACATATATGTTTGAATATAACGGAATTATAATGTTTTTATTAGGAATTAAAGGTAATTGTTCTGTTATCAAAAAATAAATTAATGTTTTAGGATAGAATAGGAATTTGTCAATAGTAAAGTTCAGTTATAATCATAAAATCATAGGGTGTTAGGTCTAAGGTGTTAGCCCAAAAAAGGTAATATATTAAGTGAAAATAATTACATAACAATACCTGGGCTGTTTTATTAGTAAAAATGACTTTGCAGATTTCGTTATATAAAAACGTGATTTTAGTTCTTTTTTTTTTAATTTGTATCCTATTGGTAGATAAAAAATACACTCGACTCTCGATTTTGTCGGAGATGATTAACCGGGAAGCGGATTAGTCGGGATCCATACAATAGGATCATACACACCATTATTACACGTATTATTACTTTAACTGATATTGTTTGGTATTTGTTTGTTATAATTTACTCAATAGATGCATTAAAATTGCCGATTTACGGCTTAACCGGGAATTCGAAAACTATTTTTCCTGATTAGCCCAGATAATCAAATCCACTGTAGTAACAATAAGAATGAAATTATCTCAGGTAAATTAGGACACACATTTCTAAGATCTTTATGTCAACGTTTCGGGTAATAACTTGTCCTTCTTCAGGACTCGATCTTTAGTTCTAGAGTCACAAAATTATACCGACTTTAGAACTAAAGATCGAGTCCTGAAGAAGGGCAAGTTATTGTCCGAAACGTTGACATAATGATCTTATAAATAATAAAGCTGTGTCCTAATTTACCTGAGATAATTTCATTGTTACCATAATGATGGACGATATACCACTTAACAGTACTACTGTAGTAACTTTTATATTGAAAACGCTAGACCAATCTTAATAACTAGTAGGAGTTTTTCTTTTACATACACAGGGTGTATGATACAGATCCTTGATTCTTTTTCAGTTTTTCTATAACTGCTTTAAGGGCCTAAATTTGAGACCCACTATAAATGGCTTCTTTCAAATCAGTGAAAAGATAAACGTTGATAATGCACTTTGTTAACTGTATTTACATTATGAATATTATTCAGTTTTTTTTCGACCAGTGGTAATAAATAAACAATAAAAAGTAATTGCGTTCAATGGCCGTTAATAATTACAGTCTTCATGTTTCGTGTGCCTCGTTTTTTTTTGTTTGTCGATCGGACAATCAGGTTGAGAACAATTAAGATCCGGAATCTATACAATAATTGTTCTATTCGTTTAGAACAGAGATTTGATTATTGGAGGTATGTCGATGATAGTTAGTTTCTTTTTTTCAAGTGCAATTTCGATTTTTTATTCAATACAAATCTAAATACATAATATTATTTTCCACAGGTACATATTCACCAAGACGCTCACGTTCTCGCTTACCTCGATGGCTACGACCTCGTTCTTCTGGAAGTTTATCAGATTCGATGATAATGTCTGAGGGTCAGGACAAGAGGGTGGCGGAACGTATCGCCCGATATAAAGAGGAACGACGTCGACAATTAGCTCGCCAATTTGGTACACATAGTGATCCATTAATAAAAAGGAACAACAAAGATTCACCATCATCTAGTAGTACGGATGGTGGTGGTGGTCCACGTTCAACTCGTACATCTCGTCTCAGGGCTACAGCTTCGTCTACTCAAGAAAATCGTTCTAGTCCTTCGCATAGTACTACATTAGATTCTAAAGAGGTAAATTAGAACGTTTTTTTATTTTTAGTCTTATTTTAAATTTGAATAGAAATTGGTAGTTGCCAAAAAAAGTGAATGACGAGAGAGGGTTTCTAAATGGTTAAAGTATCTGAATGAAATACGAGGTCGTTTTTATACGATTGCCCATGTAAGGGTTTGCTGTCAGACAATATCAGTACGTGGGCATGAATCAGCACCTGTTTAGGAAGGCCAACTTAACACTCTGTTAAGGATAAATCAATACAATTGTCTATAATTTCATTTATAAT